>CALNXK010000019.1:1737500-1752500 GCA_942486035.1 Porites lobata | reverse complement strand
TCCTCACAATGTTCCCGCAATCCCTACAAAGCTGAGATGTGCAAAAACAATCCCCCCCCCCCGCCACCCATGCGGTACACCCTACTGCAGGGCAGGAGAAGATGAACTTTCACCACGAACAGACACATACTGTTCACGATCCCAAAGGTAGGATTGAAACCACGAAAGACTGTAACTGCCTTTGATCCCCATATTTTTGAAAGGTGCAAAACCCCGTTTCCGTTATCCAAATCTTCATTGACCGTGATACACAGACTATAAACACACTTACTTAGTTGCATGTGAAATGTGCAAGTTAACTAAAATAGAGCGGGTTGCAAACAGCGAAACAGGTTATAATTCTCTCGCAGGTTTGTTCCCGAGATGCACCTTTTGAATTTGAGCCCCGGCTGGATAGACCAGTGTAACAATGATTCAGTTATACCTTCGCTTTCCACTGAAAACGTCCATCACCAGCATCCTTTTAATCTCAGGATGCAACACGCTATCTGGTTTGCCAACTGAAAAATAGTGAGCCAAAAATAAAGTGAGTTAAATCTCCACACCGGCCAACTTAGCAAAGTATCTTTTACTAGACAAAAATCGTTAAATGAAGTCGCGAGATCTCTTGTGTGACGATTAAGTCATTACCACGTGAGGAAATGGGCGTCTTTGATATTACTACACCGCAAACATGTTCGACTTCTTCGTACCCGTAGTCAAAAACGATGTATCAAAGGGCACCTTCTGGTGATTTTTATCAAGTATTTTATAACATAAACTTGGCTTTCTCTCAGTTCTCATTGCTAATACTAAGAACCAAACAAAGACGAAACTAGCGTCAGTCAATCGAAATACAGTGGAACCCCGTTAATGCGACCACCGTTGGGCCATAAAATCCTGGTCGTAATAACGAGGTGGTCGCATTAACGGGGTCTTCAAAATAATAAAATGACTCAATGGTTTTTACGTTTGCTTTGAAAGAATATGGCCGTAATAACGAGGTGGTTTTATAAACGTGGTGGTCGTAAGGCGAGGTTCCACTGTACAAGATTTGCAGTACACTGTGTTGAAAGGACTTTTTGTAGGGGACTAGCTTACCGTTACAACAAAACAACTTCTTCTGGCTCACTTGTTGTTTATTGACTTGCAGCTCCTAGTATAGGTTTATAATTCACTCTTCAATGTGGTTGTCGTTCTCTTACTATACTGTTGTCGCACCTTGCTTTTACACTGACTAGCAAACCCATCGTCTCTAGCAGCTCAAATTAATACTTACGCAAGTCTTCTATGATTGGCTAGAAGTGCCTCATCCCGCATGAAACATTTGAGACGTTTGCCCTGTCAAAATAATTTACTTTCTCAGATTTCACTGTTAAGATTGGGCTTTCCAGTCAGTATAAAACAAAGAGAGCAATATAAAAATTACAAAGGTGTTTACTTATATACAAGCTTTTCATATTAGCAGATAAAAAGCTACTAAAATTACAGTTTGAAAATCCTGACTTGTTGTCGATTTAGAGAGGTGTGAAGCTTCTTCTCCGATTGTGATTAGCTAAACGTTCTTATGAACTAACAATGCGATGTCAAAAACGCAACCTTACGAATCTGATCACAACATTGGGGGCTAACAGCTTCTTACAGGTCATTTACAGCTTGAAGAATCAAAACAGCTAACGGCAGTGACCAGGAAATATCTTACTATTATTATTTAAATATTTTCAGCTTTTAATAAGTAACACCATGTACAGTATGAATTCGACTGAAATTAAGAGAAACAAGCCAGAACTTATCCAAAATAGGGACAGGAACTATTTCCTGACAATTACCAACGTACGACCAGTCAAGGTCGAGATGTCAAACCAATGTAACCTGCCGAAACCAGTGGAAACGAAACACCTGTCTTTACAATTCATGTTAGGAGAAACTTTCGAGAGAGGATGTCATTTGATCAATGTTGATGTACAGGCGTTGAACACGAAGTATAAATGAGTCAAACTGTTTTTATGATATTTTCCTTCACATAATACAAACATTTCCCGAAATCGAAAAAAATCCTGTTATAAATCAAAAGACCAAACAAAATTCTTTAAATAATTTTTAGTCAAAACATGCGCACTAAAAACATCTTTTGTCACTTCAATTTTGATTGTTTAACAACTGTGACTGCGGGCACATGAGGCATGAAGACCCATAATAGCGCGTTGACAGTGTTTTTCAAGTTGTTTTTTCTTTTTTGGCCTTTATTGCTTCCGTACGGGATCGCTAATTCCAAATGGCTAGTCATTAATCTGACATTACGCAGTCTTAAGCTGTCAAACCTTTGCTCAAAGGACTGGGGGTTTGATTTCCCGTCGGCTGTTTTAGATTTCTTGCTCCACAAGCCAAGTTCAGTTTTCTGTGGGTAGCAAACGCGGGCGAGAGGGGGGTAGCTCGTCCTTCATGCTCGGGCCTACTACCGGAATCGGAATTGAGAGGCGAAGGGCGTTGAGAAAGTGGATACTGTCATAATGGTATCAAGAAAAACCAAATTGTTGCCTGAACAGAAGTCGTGATCCTTTTCTTGACGTTGCCGGTTTCCGAAGCAACGGTGTAGCCTGTAAACACCCTTAATTCAATTTTCAAATCCTCGAGGTTTCCATACGAAAACGTTTTTGAGTTGAAAGTAGACTATACTTATATACCGAAGCTTGAGCTTCACGTAAGGATGGTTTATACACGTTTACATGCTACACTTTTGCCAGCCTTAAAAATCAGTTCATTCAGAACATCGGAGCCAGTTGTGTAGATCTAACGGCGATGTCACTCCTCGATCCAGAGATTAGAAGTAAAACTAGTAAAAAAGGCCTATTTGGCCGTTAAAAAGATAATGATATCACTACTTTCAAAAGCATATGGTAAGCTCGAGCGTAACTGATTGAAACAATGATAGGAGCGACAGAAACATATGAGGTTTTTCTCAATTACAGATGCCAGTGAATCGGACATCGCTAAAAATAATATTCTTCAAACGCACTTTATCCCAGAATGTTTTCGTACAGGTGAGACATAAAAATTTTAATTGACGTAATAGGTCATTTTACAGTTGTGTGTTCAGTGCCCTGGCCTTTGAATAGAAGCGAGGCTGGTGGTGACCTTGTTTTGTTACAAACCTTCCTGCTTCTCATGTGAACAAATCGTGGTATTCTCATGCTAATTAACAAGCCCGTGAACATGATCATTTACATATGAAAAGCAAGAAGGTTTGTAACTAAACAAGGTCATCGTCAGCCGCTTCTATTCAAAGGCCTGGGGTCCGTTTCTCGAAAGTCCCAGTAACTTTTTGGGCCAGAAATCAGATTTTCAAATCGAAATACAAAGAATAAGAGCGCGGGTCCTGGCTAACAAACTGCTCCTTTTTGTTTCATTAACTGATCGTTGTATCATGTTGGATGCAAAACTATTGAAAACTCTATCTTGCATGTAAACAACAACAGCTTTGCGGGTCCGTTAATTAGCGGGACTTTCCAGAAACGGGCCCCAGGGCACCAAGCACACAACTGTAAAATGGTCTATTCAAAACGGCCCAGAAAAAGACGTACGGCGAGAACTTGCTGAAACTGTCACCCTGAGTACCAAAGGACAACCCCGTAATACTGACAAGAATCCCAAGATTATGAATTGCGTTCTCCCAACGTCGAGGGCAAAACAACCGAATACAGCCTGTATATTTGAGTACTAGAACCTTCGGTTTTCAGTCAGGTTTTCAAAGATTTCTCACTTTCGGTTAAAATTCGAGCCACTTTTGGACTGCTACGTCTTATCTTTTTTCAAATCCCTTGAACACACTCGGTAAACCATTCAGTTTCTAAAAAATGATACAACAAATTTCCACAGACCATAGACAAGTATGACTTTAGCAAACCTTTATGCTCTAAATAGCAAAGCGAGGTTGATGAGCCCAAGGTCGAACCTAACACACCAATCCAATTATTGTGCCTTCAGTTCGGCATGGCTGCACACTCGAAAATAGAATAGTGATCGTCGAACTGCGGAGTAGACTAGCCTTGTATCTTTATTTTCTGTACATCATTTAGCTAGACTGAAATAAACTGAAACTTGCAAAACTAAGGTACACCAGAGTTGTAATAACGATCGTAAAGACCCGTCTCAAACTAAAGAAAGCGTAAAAGGATTAAAAAACGAACACCCGGGTAATAAAAACAACAAGCTACAATTTAACTCAAACTTAAGCTTATTTTTTTTACCGGAATCGAAAACAATACCGGCAGAAACTACGCTCTCAGTTGAGCTAACAAACACTTAACTTAAATGAACTGCTATGTTGTATGTGGCGACTTCAGGTTGAACCGAACTGAAATAAAAGCGCCTACCTTCCACTTTTCTCTGTTCTTGGAGAAGATTTTCCGGGGTGGATGCCGAACCAACCAGTCTACCAACCCCATTGCTGTGTCGCTCCATGAACTAAAAATCACTAGTCTTTTACTTCAGTTTTCAAATTCAAAAAGGTAAATCTGTTCTACCAGTCATGGAACCACGAAGGAACGATGCTCTAAACAGTGTCCAGGAAAAAAACAAATAAACAAACAAAGACAAAACAGCCTTGAAGTTTCACGAACGCTGCGGTGACCGCCCGTGACAGAACTTGTTTGGCGGGAATCAGTTTTCTTTCCCCGGATGTAGAAGGTTTACCTCCGTCTTCTAAAACCTCCGTGAAGGTCATAAAAGAGAGAAATTCGCCAAAGCCAAAATCAAACTTCTTCAAAGGTAAAGTTGTTAAATTAATACATTGCCAATTTGCTAATCGGGGGTCGGTTATTAGACAAGAGACATTTATTTGAGATAGGGCGTATATCCCTTACGCAGTTTAGTCAGTGAGCAGGCTCCCGTGGGAACGTGGTTGAACGCGGGAGTTTCGCTCCTCCCCTTTCCCCTTTTCCCAAACTTTTCGCTTAATGACTGCCTTCTCCTGTTAGCACACCTTCACCCAAACCGGTGAAGAGACATTTATGACGAAGGCAAGATCACAGTTTCCTTTTTAGCGCGTGGGGATAGGGGTGAGGGAAAAAGAAAATAGACGTTGTTTATTTTTCTTTCTCGCGCTCGTCGATGTTTTCGAAAAGAACGAAAAGAAAAATAAGACAACGTCCGTGTACAGGCTATTGCAAGCAGAGGCCTCTTTTCCTCCCGCGCGCTGAATATCTGGAAAAAGCCGGGCATCGACTAGCAGGGAACTTTCACCCCATACATATATATAGCTACTGGGTACAATCTGCCCACTAAAGACATAACCGACTCGCCACCTGGAATGGAAATTTGTGGCACAAAAACTGCGGAAAAAAATAACAAAAATGTAACAAGGAGACAAAAGAATTTGTGACGGTCCAGACCCATATATGGGCCAGCCACGACTAATACATTGCCCTTTGGTATTTTTTAAGGCAAAAAGAAAAGGCAATGCATTCCAAAGTGGTAGCTAGGGTAAACAATAGAGGAAAATAACACTGATAAGGGCAGTTGCTGAGATCATATTTACCAGGGCCAACTTTTGACTAAGGGTTATTATTGACCTCTGCATTCCAAATTGTATTTCCATTCATCAATCTGCCAAGCAGATCAGGTTTCATTAGCTTGAGCATTGTCACTCATTTTCTGCATAGAGTTTTAACTGTAGTTTGTGGATCAAAAATGGATGTAAAATATCAAGATAATAAGGACATCATAACTTAACACTCCTTGCACCCCCTTACCTCTTTCTCACTCTCCCACCCCCTTGCCTTATCATCCCTCCCTCCTGATCATGAATGCAACCCCCTAATTTTAATTTATTGTAGTTATTAACAGAAAACAGTTATCATATGATAGCATGACTAAAGCAAGAACTGCTATAGATCCTTGTGTCTGACAATGAGCCCTTATACCATTAGGTATAGCTACTTGTTGCAATTTGATTGGGTACTACAAGTCGTAAGTCTATCAGGTACATTTAATATTTCAGACACAAGATTCAGTGAGGCCATGAGCCTCACCTCATTGTGGTCGACAAAGTTATTCATATTCACATTATTTAACTCAATCTTAATAATGAACATTCAAACAGTCCCATAGTCCTTCAAATAACTTGGAGTTTTCTCTTGTGTCCTGAGATCTCTATGCCCAAGATTACCGGTGCGAGATGATTAGTGGAAATGTTCTCACTGACTGAATCCTTTAGTTCCTCTTCTGCCGTGGGTGGTACCAGATTTTGCTAAGGTAGGTCATCATCCTCCGTCAATTGGACGTCATGTCGTTTGAGAATGTGATCCACATGCCTACAGGTTTACCGCCCTACCTTCACTCTTGATCATATATGACTGTGGTCCAGTTCTGCTTTCAATTTGTGCCTTCTTCCTTTTAGCTCTCAAACTAAAATTCTTAACCAGGACCTTGTCCTACTCATCAAACTATGAAAAAAGTCATACTGTCCTTGCGTTGTAATGTAGCTCTTTCTGGGATGATTGTTAGGCTTCCTTGCATCAGGTCAAACAAGATCCAGCCAGATTAGTGAGTGGCAATTGAACATCAGCTCTGCTGGTATAACTCTGTCAATTGTCTGTGGCACTGATCTATAGGCCAACAAAACTCTGCTAGATTTGGTGAGTGCCGTACAGTGTCCCTTCCGATCCTTCCCACTTTTTCACCCCATTTTTTTAAAATACACACTGATCTCTCAACAAGACCACAAGATAAAGGGTGTACAGGGTGTAATGTTTACGTCACGTGTGGCATGACACTCGAAGCATGCCGGGATTGTAGAGAACATAGTGAGTTGTTGAACATGTGCTCGACTGTCGTGTCTTGCTAATTCACGTTGTGTAAAATAATAACCCATTACATAGGGGGACTTTTCACTTGTAAAATTTTTGCTCATAAAGTTGCCAAATGCTTCACTTGCAGATCCCAAGCTAGCCCTGAAACTAGCTTGTCAGGCAGCAACCCATGAGTGGAACCTAAAGTTCTTTCAACCAGCTCTATATGGTAGCTGTCGCTAGTAGCTGGTACTGGATGTTGGATACACCTCATCCACTGGCTTGTGGAGGTGTGTGCGGCTAAGCGGTTAACACCTCGAACTCTTGGTCTGGAGGTCCAGGGTTAAAGTCTCGCACTTCTCGTTGTTTGTTAGACAAGGAACTTTACTCAATTTTGTCTCTCTTTACCCGGGTGTACAAACGGGTACTGGCAACACGCTGACTTTAGGCTTTACATGTACAGGTACCTCTTTCTGAATGTCTGAATCTACCCCTAATTGTTATGGATCATCATACATTTCAGAGAAACTTCCTACCTACCCCTCCCCTAAGCTAACATTAACACTTACTTTTCACTTACATGTAGGGCAAAATGTTGCCTTAGTGGAAGGGTTGGGGGCAGCTTCCTAGAAATGATCCAGTTGCTGCCAGATTCAGGGGCGGATCCAGGATTTATTTTAGGAGGGCTTCGCTTGTCTCTTGCTCTACTTCAACACCAATAAACAACATAGTTTTTTTTTTTGCAGAATACCAGTTGTATCAGAAAACCGCAGGTCATCTCAGGGGGGGTGGACACCCCCTGCACCCTCCCCCTAGATCCGCCCCTGAGAGTTATAAGCCTTGGAAAACCTGGAGATAAGTGGCTCGGATGGATGCTGCTTGCAACATAAGGAAATGGAGGAGCTGTTTGGCAGATTTAACGTACCTTCTTCGTTAAGGGGATTGCGGATCACTTGCTTCAGTGCGAGAGGATGTGTTTCACCTCCTGCGAAAAAACTTTACTTATTTCCCTGCCTGAACATGTTATAACTTGAATTCTTAGATATGTGTCAAGCTGGCTTGACTGATTTGCTCGAGAAATTGGAATTCACGCCTGATCTTCGACGGCTGTACCTGAGGGGCAATCCACTTGGTCACGCAATACGATTAATGGTCCCATACTTGCTCAAACACTAAACATTCGAAGAAGTCTATTTGCGACTACGAGATATTTCACAAGAAGATATGGACTATATTCAGATGGCCGTCTTAGGAAAGCGACCTCAACTGAACATAAAAGCGTGGTAATTGTCAAACGAATCGTAATTGAATTCAGTCTGAATTCTGACATTTCAAGCTCATAGTGCGGATGATTTCGACGCTGACCGTCATCTCTTGGAGCAGTCACGTAATCCTAGCAGGTGCTTTTTGTCAAACGAGTTTTGTGCCTTAACATCAACGGGAGCGGTAAAGCTTGCGTCTTTGTTACTAAGGTTTGAAAACGTCAATCATATTTGCCTCTTTCAGGCTAAATGCTCAACTAATGCAGTAACAAGATTGGTTACCCCGCTATCATCAACAATACGACTCTGAAAGGGCTGACGCTAGGTGAAGTAAACCTGAAGTCGACAATAGTCGAGACGCTCCTTCAGTCTCTGCCTGAATTATGAGCCTTGAAAACGTTGATGATAGTCGATGCCTCGAATGCATTACGTTTGCTTTTAAAGTCTTCAGTTTTCAGTGAGTCGTTACCCGCATTAGAGATAATTAAGTTATAACCAAATTTTCTCGGATGGATAGATTACCAAGTTTTAATAGCAATGGGGCTCCGCTCGCGCGCGTGGAGCTTCGCTATAGAAAATAGATCAGATAGAGTTTTTACCTAAAATAATCCTGAATTGGCCAAGCTCCACTCGCGCAGCACTTATTTTACTTGCAAATATATTTATATTCGACTTGGGCTCTGTTGCAAGCCTAGTGGTTTCTTTAGGACTCCCGCCAAAGGATGTTGCTGTAAACTTACATTGTACTTAAACAAGGCAAATAAATGATGATGATGATGGTGATGATGACGATGATGATGATGATGGTGATGCTATATTTTTAGAGACAAAGGGATTGGGGGAAGAAGGTGCATTGTAGAAACTTCCTAGTTAAAAATAATGCAAATCGTGTTTGCTTTAAAGGCTATCTTGAAGTTACCATACAGTCCCGGCTTAAAAACGCGCAGTCGGCAGCCCAATGAACCGGCCCCATTGTGGGGATATTGTTTCCAAATTTGGTGGGAACTGCACGCGCATGGCAGGTTTGACGGCAAGGAAGCAAAGTACCTCGTTCTCAGGCTCCAGCAGCTAAGAGGTCGTCCAGGCGGCCATATTAAAGACAATAGAGAGTTGAAGATACTATACGAGAGCGACGGCCACGAAAACGTCGCTTAGAAAGTGAATTTGCGTTCTTTCAATCTCTATCGCGATTACTTCAACTCATTAACTTTGTCAAATGTAAGCGAACTCTTTTTGAGCCGAATTCCTTAGAACCATACTCAAATTCAGAAAGGGGAAGAAAATTTAGCCGTCCCTTGTTTACGTCTCCCATAAAACGTGAAATTAGGCATTTTCCCGTCGTAGTCCTGCTGTGACTGCAAAGAAATGTACAAAAAAGTGTGACGTTGTTATTTTGCTTATTCAACCAATTGCTTTTTGACGTTTTTGTTTTCGTCGCCGTCGCGGCATCTTAAAGTCGCTTTTCAGGAAACCTCTACTACGGCGGTCGTGGATGCGGAGTCCTGGGGAGAATACGACACCGTAGCCCGTCAAATTGACTTCAAGGTTTCTTGCTTATTTGCTTCCGCTGTTTGTAAAACGCAGGAAGACGTAATTATTGGAAAACCACCTGCCTCAATAGACTACGAGTAGTCCCCCAGTTGTAGAGCGAAAGAAACGCGCGCGCGCGTGAAAATCACCCCACGCGAGAAAAGGCGACACGTGACATTTTTCTCTCACCCCGCCGCGTGTCGCCTTTTCTCGCGTGGGGTGATTTTCACGCGCGCTCGCGTTTCACTCGCTCTACTATCCCTGAGGAAAAATGGGAGACTACTCGTAGTCTAATGCCTCAAATGGTTTCTTGAATAATGATAGGTTTTATGATTAAGCGATATTTGCATTCTTGTCATGGCTTATAAACAAATTTAATGCGTGGAATGTAATTAACCATGAATTACCATTATTAGATGACGCTTGCTTGACACTTGTGCTTTAGTTAGGACACCTTCGGGAGTCTCAAAATTTCACTTTTCCAACGATTTTGTGTCCAAGAAACCCCGGTAGAATCCAGCGCAGATACAAAACTTCACAAGACTTCGCAAACTATGATGTAAAGATAGAAGAAGACAATAGGGATGGCAGATTTTGCTCTTTAAACAATAATACCTTGCTGGTAAAATCTGCTTTTGTCATGACACACCGATCATTTATTAATGCCCGACGTAACCACTCGAACTGTTCGGTAATCGAACTTTATTTAACTCAATCGAACTTAATCGAACGATTGGGCTCGATTAAGTTTGGTAATCGAACCAAAAAAATCCCCGTGAGAGTTCGTTTAAGTTCGTTTTCCGAACTCAATCGAATCAATCTTGCTTAAAATCGAACGTTTAAAACCAACACTCGAAATAGACAAGAATTCTGAAGAGTCCTTTTAGCATGCAAAGAATCAGGAAAGCAGCAAAAGATCACCGTGAAATCAGCAAAGAACCAAAAAAGAATCAGGTAAAACGAACAATAGATTAACTCAGTGTACAAACGTGGAAGTGGTCTTAACGTGCCGGTGCGATTGACTGTGACGTTACCTACGAGGGACGCTGTATACTTAAAAAAAACTCTTTAGCGAAGCATAATATTGACACTGTGATTGAGAAGTTTGATTTAAGGCATTACAGAATAACGTTACAATATGGCAATAAAGTCCTTCCCAGGTCTTCTTGTGTATATTTTCGCTCCAAAATATACACTGCACTGATCCGCTACAACGTGACAACTCCCGGAGTATACTCAGTCGTAAGACTCCCTGCAAAAAGGAAACATTCAGCCGCAAAACACGCGCAATTTTCCTCTAGAACGTACAATTTTTAACCGAGAGTATGCCAACTTCGACTATCGAACCTAATCGCACGGCACTCAATGAAAGTTGTATTGGGCTCGATTTTCGTAAAAATTTTTTGTAAGAGTTCGATTGCGTTCGATTACTGTGAACTTAATCTAACCCAATGGTTCGATTAAGTTTGATTTTGTTCGATTAGGTTCGATTTATAAAACGTTTGAACTGGTTGGAGTGGTTACGTCGGATTAATCAAATCGCAGAGTGCTATATTATATTCGATCCGTAAACTTGGACACAAAATCACGTTTTCCAAATTTGGCTCTATTGTGGCTTAAAGCGTGATCTACCAAATAAAACACAACCATCCCAAACTTCTATCATTTCCTAATGTCTCTGCTATATTTTACCTAAATCGCCTGAAATTTTTTCATTAAAAAAATTAGTGTCCCCCGCCGCCCTAACTCTTTCGTATATTGTTTTGTCAGCCAGTAGCAATTACTGCTTGTTTGGCCGTTATTTGACAATGGAACCAGAGTACACGTAACAAAATAAAGACATTTTCACTTACAGAGAGTTTAATTACATTTTAAAACTTCGGTTACATCCTCCTCAAACAGGGGACAAAAATCACAGAAAACTGTGTAAGTGACTTTCGCTTTACAATAACATTGGACTGACAAATTACGCTGAAATAACTGATCCACAAAACCGACTTATTGACTCAAATTACCTACATGTCGGAATATGGGACTTTGAGTAACTTCTTGCCGGACCAACAACACGCAAAGACTCGATAAGACTTCCATTCTCCGTCTTTTGATTCCTGTATCTCTCCTATTTCAGGCCCCTCGTAAGTGGCTACTAAATACTTATAGTATGTAGTTTTTTGCTCTTATCTAAACAAAAGATGTTTACTTCTTTTAGAGCAGGCTTGAAGTAAATGAACGATGCTACGTGGCCTAGCCTGGGGAAACACAAAGAGCACGTTTTAGGGCTTATGATTTTTTTGTGAGAACTTCCTGCAACCAACACAAACGTGTGTTTTAATTTTGATGCAAAATCGGGTCGGCCTGAAGTGTACGGAACAGTGAATTCGCGCTACTTCAAACTTTATCGCACTTATTCCAACTCGTTCAACTCGTCAAATTTTGGCACTTTTTTGGAAATTGAATTCTAAAAGACTGTATCAAACTTCAGGAAAAGATAAAAAAAGTCGTTGGCTTGTGTTCACGTCCTGGACAAAACGTGAAATTAGACACTTTCACGTTGTAGTCGTTCAGAGACGGCAAAGAAATGCACAAAAGAGCGGCGTGATCCAGCTGCAAAGTTGTTATTTTTCCAATCTGAAAACCTATTTCTGACCTATTTTTTTTTTGTTCTCGCTGCCTTCGCCGTCGTCACAGACGCTGCTTTGCTCGGCGGCTTTCGTTTTCAGATGTTTATGTGTTTTCGTTGACTGTTTAAAAAAGTTCTGAAAAAGTCGTTTTGTCTACGGAAATAACTATAAATCAGTGGTCTCAAAATAATGTACTTAAACTGACTTATATAACGTTGATCAAGAGCTCGGGGTGGGGAATTGTCTCCTTAATTCTGCATGCCTGGAGGTTGGGGATTAGACCACTAGGTAAGGAAAAAGAAAAATGCAAATTCCGGGGGTATCCCCGGGGGGAGGGGGCATGTTAACAGGTCAAATAGAACCATGCATTAGGATGCAAAGTGACGGGGTTTTCTATTGATCAAGTGTCTCGGGGGGATTGATTTTTTTGGTCAATTCTAGTATTTGGTGCCTTAAGCATTTTTATTATTCATTCAAAATATTTCCCCAATTCTGACTGGCTAGACGCACATGCATAATTCACCATAACCAGTTACTGATGACCAAATTTGGAAGAATTTTTTGTTGAACAATAACCAAATCTGACCAAACGCGTGTTGACTTGGGTCGGGACTGTGCAACCGGAAAGTACCGTTCCATTGGGAATTTTCCGTAATTTCAATTTTTTTTTGAATGGAAAGCGCCCAGTTTTCACTCCGGATAAAGGCCTTCTGTTTATAAGCTCTCTGAAGCTCTCCTAAAACCCAGGGCTAATAAGCGGAAGTTTAGTTTAAGCTTTATGTTGGTACAATTGGGTATTTGATCCAAACTAGGCGCGCAAAGTGTAGTGGGCAGTGTTACGGCCAGGTGGCTAAGCCTCGCTCCATACGTCAGGCTTACATGAAGGAGGGACCATTTCTTCACGGTTGGAATCAAAATTCGTCAATTCTAGCGTTCACCTTAAAGGTCGTCAAAGGTGAGTGTCTTTGATTAAAGGTCATTTTAAAGCGACTTCTTTTTCAACCATAGGTCATTCAGAAGTACTAGATATTTTTTTCGCTACAGAACGAGGTTTGTTAGACTTAAACAGTATTCGATCCAAACACCAGATGCAAACAGATCAAATGAAAACCGCAACAAAAAATTTAATGTAAGCTTAGTTAATCTGATTTATATAATTTATAACTCAAAACCCAGTAAAAACTGGAAAAAACAGCATCTCTTCTCCAAAAAAATTGCAGATTGTCATTACTTATCTGAAATAACTGAGTTTTTTTTCCATTTATGTTCAAGGATTAGAAGGTCGATAAATATAACCAGGAGTGAAAAAACATAGCGAAATGGAAACTGTGAATTTATATCCTTGGTTTGTATTCAATGAGGAGAATTGTTCTCACAGATTACCAAAATGGTTGAGAAAGCTCCAACAGGGGCGCATCCAGGATTTTTTTTAGGAGGGGGTGCACTCGTCTCTTGCTCTACTTCAACACCAATAAACCACATAGTTTTTTTTTTTGCAGAATACCAGCTGTATTAGAAAACCGCAAGTCATCTCAGGGGGTTGCGCACCCCCTGCACCCTCCCCCTAGATCTGCCCCTGTCCAATGATATTATTCAGATGAGAGTCCCTCATCTGCACACACCCTCCATTTGTGGTCGACCTGCACCTATCCAAAGTGGCTCTCTGATTGGCCAGCTCGTGAGAACAATGGGATTATTTATGAAGAAATTGTCATGTACACATCAGTTAATATTTCCCATCAGGATGTGACTTTCTTCATAGTTTTGTACAGTCAAACAACTTTTTGCTTCCCCTTCCTCAGTTAATGCTTTGTGTATGTGCACTTCTTCATTGTCAGCAGATTTGTGCAGAAAGAAAATTCAGAAAAATCGAGAGGACTTACCTTCATTCATTATATTCCTGCACGACATCGAATGTGACAGTGTGCTTCAATTCCCTCGAGTGACGTGCTCGAGAAGTGTGTCTACTACAGAATAATTTTAGCGAACTTTGATTAATAAACAGCTTGAATGAGTGAACAATACATCATTGTGCAAAAAAAAAAAGACAAAAATTACCATCCCTCCAATATGACAACATGCATCAATTTTCAGGAGCGACACAAACGAATCGGGCCTCTGTGTTGTGATTGGTTCGGTACAGTCCGGTATGGAAACAGCCCCATTGACCCAAAGATCAGACAGCTGCCAATCAGACAGCTGCTTTGGAATGGTGCAGGTCAACTGTCCATTTGATGATATTAGTTTTTTTTTATATATATCCCAAGATTGATTTAAATTTGTTTACTTATTGTTTTTTTAAAGCTTATATACTTCTCATGGACCAGAGATCTTTGAGGTCATAGGGCCTATCTGCATTAGCGGACAAATTAGGAATTGTCATAAAAACATATAAACCAAAAATTGTATGGTGATAAATTTTTTTTAACACTGTGAAAGGTTTGAACCCAGGAGTCATTTCAAAAGTAGGTTGTGTTTGATCATCCAGGTGAACGTAGTCCTGAATCGGACTGTTGATGTTGACAGTGACTGACAGTTACCAGCGCCGTACAAACGACTTATTGACAAGATCAAGCAAAACTAACTACGAGAGAACAACAGCTTACTGGAGAACTGACAAGTTGACTAAAAATAGACGACTGTTTAACTGTGACAATAGACGGATCGAAACGCACCAATTACTGATTACAAGTCTTCATAGCCAATAACATCATGGCTTAACTGACAGACGACCAATAACATCGCGAAGTATTTGACCAATCAGATCAATAACCAGAGTATAATACCATCAGCTGATGTGATACAACTCACTTTGACTCT
>CALNXK010000019.1:1660000-1732500 GCA_942486035.1 Porites lobata | reverse complement strand
TGGTTCATTTTTATGTCTATAATGACGAGTATAAAATACCAAAAGATTTAAAAGAAGAAGCCCAGAAGTACTTTAATAGCATGAATGTGGAGCTGGAATGGTCAGATCTTTATAACAACAGTGTCAACGTCCTGAAGGTTCAACACCTCGAGTATTCATTAAGCAAACCCAAAACACTGACGGCGTCTCAGGTTGAGGAAATGAATAACGTGATTGAAAGGAACCTTTCTGTACTCCTTAAGCATCGCAATGTTACCTCTGTCCAGGCCTCTTTCAAAATCAAAAATTCTAAACAAACGGATGAGCCCTGTATTACGATTTATGTGCTCGGAAAAGGCTTTATTCCATTTGGCGAGTCTGTATTTCCAACTGCCTTTGAGGGTTACCCCGTGGATGTTATGAATGGATTCTGGATGAGAGCAGGGAGATATGTTAGATGCCCAGAAGCGGCACAAGAGCAAAGCGATGTACTTTGTTTCGGAGCGAGCATTGGTGTACAGGGAAAGGAAATACAGGGGACACTAGGTGCCATTGTTAAAAACGGTAGCACGTTTTATGCACTCTCCTGTGATCATGTAATGAACTCGGAGGAGTCAAGGCGTATTATTCATCCTGGACTCCTTGACCATCTAAACTGTCTGAAATATTACTTAGGACAGTATAAATGTGCGGTAAATGATATAACTGGCTTGGAAACCCAGTGGTCTGTTGAAACCCTTACATCGAATGAGGAACTGTTAAGTAAATTTGAAGAGCTTAAGTCCATAAAAGAAAATCACCGCGGAGGTTACGCCAACAGGTACAACAGGAAGATAATTGAAAAGACTGAGGGAATTTTTGAAGGAAGGGTGGAGCCAAGGGTGATTGGAGAGTACATAGATGGTGTGAGTGGCAATGTAAAATGGACTGATGGTAAGGAATACTATGTCGATGCTGCCATTGCAGTGTTGTTTACGGAGGAAGTAGAAAGTTTAAAAGAAAGTCGGTGGGCTAGAATGTTTGGAACACACATCAAGCCGGGCAGTGAATGCAGTTCCGCAAACCATCAAGCCTTATTAAGCGCCCATAAACTTTGTAAGAGTGGGCGAACAACGGGATATACCGAGATAAACAGCGAACTCTTTGGATCTATCGAGGCGCCGTTTTATCTGAAACCTCCATTGCATGAGCTACAAACTCCATTCCTCGCTTGTTTATCGAGAAAATACTCTTGTAAAAATTGTAGTGGAAGTCAAGAGGATCTTGTTGTTGAAGAACCCCGTCGCTGTAAAGAGTGCGATCAGATCGAAGCCAGGCTGTGCGAGAAGCTTTGGTTTAAAAGGTAATACGGATAATGACGATGATGATGATGATGATGATGATGACGACGATGATGATAGTAATAATAATATTAATAATATTGTTTTATTATTCATTTGAAATAATTTTTAGTTTACCTCCATCGATGTAGAGTTCATCTTCAAATGCCTGTTTATCGACAAGTTAGGAGATAAAGGGTTTTTCAGTACTGCAAATATTCTGCAAACAGCGGATGTCGTCCGTCGAGTTGTCTTCTTGCTGTTCTTGTTATGCTATTATGTAGCCAATAGTTCGCCTATTTCCTGCTTGTGAAACGAGTAAAGCTGAAACAATTCAACCCCGTCCTCAGGTCGTCTCCGTTAATTAGTCTCGCTTGCGTAAGCAGCGACACTCATAATCTGCAAGCCGTTGTTTTTTCTTCATCTCTTTGTAGTACACAAACCGACGGTTGTGGTCCCAGGCGTTCCTCTGGCGGAGAACGTGGAAACTGTGAACAAGGATCGTTGCGTGACCGAAGCCATGCATGTTTTGCGAAGAAAGCTTAGGTTTAGAGATTTTTCAGAACGGGTCTGTCTACGAATTCTATCGCTTGAAGCGTTGATTACTTTGAAACAAGTGAACACTTCGGTAGTCGAAAACAAAACTGGTTTAATTAATTAATAATAATAATAATAATAATAATAATAATAATAATAATAACAATAATAACATAATAATAATAATTTTCAACCGCTTACATTGTTTATTCCACTTCGAAGATCATGTTCACTTGTACATTAATTAAGAATTTATATCACGCAGTTTTCATTGAGTGGTGATCAACTGCGCATTACCTATTAGATTTGTAGAATAAAAAAACTGACTAAATAATACCCGTACGAAACCTGCGTCCCTCGTGCAGCGCTGCAACAGCGACTTATAGTCGTTGCAATTCTGCATGACAACTGCACTGCAAGCGCTGCCGGAGTTTCGAAAAATGACTGCGTGAAAGACGTGAACGCTGCCGGAGTAATGACAGATGACTGTGTGAATCATGCATAAGCTGCGCACGCTTTTGGGACGGTCGATTACGTAGTGATTATGCAACGAAAGAAAATATTGGCTGTAAAAACTAATTGCGGCTTGAGAAATCGGACTCGGTTTGAGACCATAGGAGAAGTTGTCATGGTTTTACAGTGGTATTATCTTAAAACTAGACTAGCCAGCGAGTAACAGATTACAACAAGGCAAGCACAACACACATGTTACAGGTCGCAAATGAAGGTCACTGCTCTTTTAAGAAATAACTGAGATAAGCAGTTTCCTACTAGTGTTGTTTATTTACCTTAGCAAGTTGACCTATAATCAAACCTGCACTTGTGACCTGTGATCTGTGATCTGCGTTTTGTACCTCGCTGCCGGATCATAACACGACAATACTTAAGCTTATACTACTACATGAGAAATTTCTGCAATCTGATTGGCTTAGAGCAGTGGTATTTCAGCTTAATTTGAAATACGTACGTGTGAAAATTACAAACCTTTTGCGGGTAGTAGTATAAACAAATAATAGCATGATTTGTACGTGATATTTGGCATAAATACCACTCGTGATATTTCAAAATTGTCTCAATTACGTATAACAATTTCGAAACATCACTTGCGGTATTTATGCCAAACATCACTACAAATCATGCTATTACCTAGGCTCGATTACCAGCCGCTGTTCGGGAAAATGAGCCCGGACCCGGGAGACGGCGGAAATCGAGCCTAGCTATTACCTACACGAATACAAACTACAAATTTCCCTTTTACTCTACATTTTCTAAAAGGTGCTTAAGCATCCGACAACAAGGAGCAACGCCATTCGCAAACTTTGAAGATTCTGGATCGGTGATCTTCGAAAAGACAGATGAAAACCAGCACTTAGGACTTGGCCTTGTTTTTGGTATACTAGAGAATCAATATCATCGCTATACTATGGCAGCACCTTTACAAATTGTTCTAGAAGCTTTAAACGACAAACTCCCAGATGGCAGCCGTTTGGAACTAGTTTCAAATTACACTGAGTGAGGCTCTATTTTGAGTGCCATGCGTTCAGTGATTGTTAATCTAATTCAAAGGACAGAGGAAAATGGAAATAAGTTCAAGAGAGCAAGATCTAAGATGATCTAACACATGTGGATCCATTTAGGGACCATTCATTGCTTATCAGGTAGGGGGCACTTTTGGGATTTAAGGGGGGGGGGGGGATCATGCCAATAAAAGGCTTTTTGACGGTATCTGTAATCATGCAAAAAGTCTACCAAAATGCCAAAACCCAGCGTTTCTGACGTTCATAAACAAATTCAGATTTCCCCTGGGTTCCCCCTACCTTACTGCGTACCAAAAATCAATTTTACATTTTATGTACTCAACGAAGTGCAAAAAACTTTCCAAATCGACAGTCTGCTCTTTCTCTCCCTCTCTGTGTTTTTTTTTTTGGGGGGGGGAGGGGTCGTCTCAAATATTTTAGGCTACAAAGGGGGTGGGAGCACCCGACAAATTTCTGATTAAGAGAGAGTCATCATAGAGAGCTACCCATCAAATCCCACCAGCCTCCCCTTCCCCATAAATGAACGGTCCCTTAGAACTTGTTGTTGTTGCTTGTATTACGGTACTAAAAAAAATGCTGTGGTGTTAACCTATGGAGGGAATTTGTTTGTGCAGGGTGAAGAAAAGGCTGAAATTTCCTTTGCAAAGGGTTGTCGTGATCGAACTTGATGCTGTAAATATAATCCTTGGAGCTCGATAGGATAGGGATATTCTTTTCCTTAAGTTAAATACCGTATTTATTCGAATAAGCGCCAAACCTCGAATTACCGTCTACCTCGAATAAGTGCCCATCCTAAATGCAGTAAAAGTTATTAAGCACCCAGCCTCGAATAAGCTCCACCCCCTCCCACTCAAACTCAAATAAGCGCCCACCCCAACGCAGCCCCCTTCCCCGTCCCACCCAAAAAATAATCAAGTGCACGAGAGTAGTATTGCTAATTATTTATTCATTGGCTTACAATCTCTAGATTCATTGTCTACGACAGTGTTGGAATTTTCCACAAGTTTCAACTCCAATTTCCATATGGGAGCAAAGTTCTTTCAGCTGCAATATCTCTTGCTCGACGTTACGATGTTGGACATCGAGGAGGCAGCACCAGGGAATAGACCATTTTACAGTTGTGGACTGAGTACCCTAGCCTTCGAGTGAATGTGAGGCTGAAGGTGACCTGGTTTTGATGCAAACCCCCTTTCCTTTGTTACGGAAAGTGTCCTTGAAAAATACTAGTTAGAATAGGAATAACTCGATTTACGTAAAAAAGTAGGAAGGTTTGTATCGAAACAAGGTCATCGTCAGCCTCGCTTCCATAAGTAACTGTAAAATGACCTCTTCACTTATTGTCTTGAGTGACAATGAGATTGAAATTGAAATTGAATATTATTTCTTCATAGTATTTTAGAGAAAACTTGCTTTGTTACATCTTTCCGTTTTGTTATTTCCATTTATTGTTTTGTTGCAAAGTAAACGTACTACACTTGCCGAAAATGGTGAAAATTTATTAAGCGTCCGCCTCGAATAAGCGCCCCGGGCGGTTAATCGAATAAATACAGTATATATATGGGGATCACTTTGTTATGACTTTAAGTATTTATTGGTTTTTAAATAGTATTGCTTTTATTATAAGAAAGTTAATTGCGTGACGAGATAAAAACCACAAGACCTGTCACGGCCCTTTTTTGGGGGGTTTTAAGATTTTTGAGACCTGAAATGATCGTAACAATTTGCTACTCCACTATTTCCTGGGCTGTGGGGAAGCCATGATTTGAGCTACGCTCGCAGGTTATTTTAGAGCCGGGGGAGGAGTTGAGTAATTCCTAGATTAGCCTGTTCACAGACCCTCTATTTTGTCTTCAGAGATCGTCGCACGCGAATGGAAATAATTTAATTGGCAGTATTTGCGAACGCGGAGGTGCTATTAAATGACAAGGCGTAGACATACGGGAGGGACTTAATAAACCTCTTGTTTTCCCAAAGATGTCTACGGACGTTCCTTTCTTTATTTTTCTCGCGTTTCGCGCTCGTTCTCGCGCTTCGCGCGCGCTGCCGAACTCATGAAAAAAAGAAGAAAAAAAAAAACGAAAAGAAAAATGTCTGTGGACAGGCTATTCAGGTTTAAGATGTAAAGATCCATTTACCTCGCCGTCTGCAATTTTCGTTGTCAACACCGAATTAGGGCAAGTGGTCGGTCAAATAAACACCATGCATTCAGAAAGATTCATGGGCTTGCGCTATTATAGGTATAGGTATAGGTAGTGATCGTTTAGGAGGAAGGAGCTATCTAAAGTCTTATGTATGTCTTTTTAAAAACTGGAAGAGTTTTGTTGGTGTGTTCCAACTCAGAGGTCAAAATTGGTCATGATGATGGTGATGGTGATGATGCTGATGACGATGATGATGTTGATGGTGGTGATAATGATAATGACGCTGAGGATGGTGCTTATGAGGATGATGATGATGAGGGGATGTCGATCACGATGACGATAGTAAATGATGATGATAATGATGATGATGAGGTTTGTTGCTGGAGTCCGACCCAGATGTCAAAATAGATGACAATGACGAGGATGACGATGTTGATGCTGATAATGATGACAAGGATGGTGATGATGATGATGACGATGACGATGATGATGGTGTTGACGATGATGATGCTGATAATGATGACAATGATGATGACGATGACGATGACGATGATGATGATGATGGTGTTGACGATGCTGATGCTGATAATGATGACAATGATGATGACGATGACGATGATGATGGTGTTGACGATGCTGATGCTGATAATGATGACAATGATGATGACGATGACGATGATGATGATGATGATGGTGTTGACGATGCTGATGCTGATGATGATGACAATGATGATGACGATGACGATGATGATGATGATGGTGTTGACGATGCTGATGCTGATAATGATGACAATGATGATGACGATGACGATGATGATGATGATGGTGTTGACGATGATGATGCTGATGCTGATAATGATGACGATGATGACAATGATGATGACGGTAATGACGCTAGTGATGATGCTTATGACGATGATGATGATAATAATGATTAGGAGGATTTTGTTTACAAATTGCCAATTTACTCTCGCCCATGCTTTTGCCGTTCCTCACAAAACCAACTGCTCTTGCCTTCATCTCTCTCCTTCCCTCTCATCTCTACTGCTGATTGGAGATCTCCGTGGTTTGGCTCATACCTCCAAAAGTGGAACGCCTTCTCTGCATCGCCATTCCCAGGTCACTTGTTCCGGAGTGCGATGTCTCTGGTCTCTTTCCCATTGACTTTTTAACGAGTTTCTTAAGCGTTTTTCTCAACTCTCGGTTTGTAAAACAAAACAGGCACGGGTTCACCGCTGAGCAGCTGTACCGCAGAGACAGGGTTACAGGGTACACCGTAAGTGGCACATTTCTGGGTCCAATATACATGCCTACTACTAACACCACCATATGAGGTACCCAGCAAACGAGGAAGGCCCCGACGATGAGTGAAATACGCTTCGCGGCGCGGAAGTTTTTACGAAGTAAATCCGCGCGAGGTCCCATCACTGGAACGACCCGAATAACCCTCTTTGCATGATTTGTAGCGATACGATAGACTATCAAGTTTGAAGAAACCATGATGATAGCGGGAATGAAAAAACTACCAATTGTCATGAAAAGAGTGTAGCTCTCCTGGTTGTCACTTACGCACACACTGCCTTTGATTTCTATCGGCTGTGAACGCCAGCCCATAATTGGCAAAAGTGCGGCGAGAAGTGAATACAGCCACACGCCACCAATTACTCCCGCCGTTGTCTTCGTCGTGGTGAACGCCTCGTATTTAAACGGGTAAGCGATGGCGAAAAACCTCTCCATACTCACAGTACAGAGGTTTAAAGCAACCGCGGAAAGGCCGAGGAGGCTGACTGTTGCTACAAATCGGCAATGGGCGACGGATTGGAAACGAAAGGTACCCATAAGCTGGCTGATGTTGACTGGCATTACCATGGTAACAATTATGGCGTCGGCGACTCCTAGGCTGATGATGAAGAAGTTGCAGATCGTTCTTAGGCGACGATTTAGATAGACGGTCAGTATTATCACGCAATATGCACTCAGAGATATGACGATGATTAAAATATAAAGGGAAATTAAACCTCTGGCGTATGGAGCAGTATACGTAGTTGATGATCGCTTGCCGGCTAGACTAGTAGACAGGTTCGTAGGATGTGTACAATTGGTGGACATGATTTTTGTTGAACTTTGTTCACCCCACGAAAGCGTTCAATCTGCGATCGAGATAAAGAGTGCAATTAATAGGTTTTAATATATGAAGTCATATGGCCTAAAATATCAGATCAGATTAGGCAATTTGCTGCGATATGTTCTTCTAGAACTGCAAATCAATCATCTCCAAAAAAGGACTGCAAAACTATAGCCTCTTTAATTTCTCTTTAAATCGAATTGAGCATAACAAAACCTTAAATACTGTATTTTATAAAAGTGAAAAGGCTTTTCCTCGTTTAACCACCTGTATAGAAAAAAAAAAAACATTCGCTGAAAGGGGATAAATTTGAATTTAAATTTATTCCGCGACGGTCATCAGCCCTTTCGACTTTTCAATGGTGCTAATGAGGAACAAACTCAACAGCTACCCAACACTATCATCTATGCCTTTTCTTTAAATCACGAGAAAAAAAGCCCAAAGATTTTCTATAATAAAGCACATAAAATAATAGAATATTACTAAGCTATCACTTTGTCGCCTCTTAAGTCAAGCGATGTGGGGTATTCACAGTGACGGTGTCAGCAACTTCCCCGCATAAACAAATTAAATGTTTTTACCCGGTAGACATTTTACCTTTACTTTGAAGAGCGAAACCTCGCTTCAGATTCAAATTTAGAACACAAATACACTTTAAGCAGTTTTGGTGTAAACTAACGATATCAAGCAGGTCGCGATCTGGGGAGTTTTGAAAGCCCCCTTCGGATAAGTATATTAAACTACTGCATTCGCACTATGGTCATATAAATTATTAGGATAATTTCTGCAGGAAATCATAATAACTCATTGTTCTTCCTGGCAGGTGAAAGATTGGATAGGATTTCATTTTTTTTTCGATGTTTTTAGTAAGTCTTTGAAAAATCGCTTTTTTTCTAGATTCTACCTTTTTAAAGGTACTTGTTAGTTTTAAGCAAAGTGCTTTGCGTTCACTCTTAAACAGATTCTTGTTTTAATCCTTTTGTGCTAGATTTTAAGTAAGTTTAAACGAAAGGAAACAGCGCAAAGCTTAAACTATATTGTTTTTTTTTTTGGCTGATAAGATATGAAGTTTATATTTCCTTAATATAAAGTTTTACTCATATGTAAAGAAAGTGACATGCTTTTTTTACATGGAACATTCGACTGTAGAAAGCACCAGAGAAGACAAATTTTTATTTTGAGACAAGAAATGAAAGACTCATATTGAACAAAAGATAATCATCTAAGCGACACCCAGTGCTTAATTAGGAAAAAACAGCAGTTACTCATATATTTTACCCTTCGGAGTAGTGTATTTAAAATTGATTGGTTTCCCGTTCACTTTTTTAAAGTAAAGCGAACTTAAGCATCAGCGAAGGTCCCCCCAAAAAACAAGTTGACATACTCAGACGTTTTAAAATATTTTTTTGCATATACAACATCAGCGGCTTTCTCAAAGAGGAACAATTTACAACAATTTTCCTGTTCAATGGAGCAATTACTGGGGTGTTTTGCTCCATTTTTAATTCTTGAGTGCAATGTTTTTGCTTTAGTTTACAATGAACATAAGTTAACATTTTCTGTTTTCCTCCCCGCGGAAGGATCTTATTTCAATTTAAGACAAATTTCTCTTTATTCCAACTCGACTGTGTACTAAGAAAACATTTTTCCAGTTCCGGTTTATTTTATTTTTAATTTTTTCGTCGCCTACTATTTGTTCAATTTAAGTCCAGCTGTCTGTCACCCTAAAACAGCCTCTTATAAGATGCAAAAGGAACATGAACCATGGTCATGTTACATTGTTAGCAATCCGTTTTATGGAAACATTTCATCCTTTGGATTTAACTGTATTACTAGTCAAGAGATTTTGTTATTGCGTGCCTATGCGGAAAAAGCCAAATTCAAACATGTGGTCGATATCTGAGTTTAAACAAGCTTGTTGGCTGATTACGATTTCATTTTAAGCACTGAAAAAGTACTCATAAATAACTTTAATTTTCGTTTAGCCTTCTGGTAAAATATTTACTTAAAGCACAGGCGACGAGTGAAAAATCTTCCTCGCAGACTTAAAGATCAGTCCGTAACTTCGTTCGGAGCATTCCAAAAAAAAAAGAAACCCACGAGGCCAGCTTGGTATTGAGCTGCCATCTTACCTTAAGACAGACTCCCTACAAAAGCAAATTTCGAACAAAACCGATCTTTATACCGCAATGTAAGGCTGACCGTTCGGAGATGAAATTTAAGAAAGAAGTGATAAATCTGAACATGATTTCAGTTTTCCACTTTGCGAAAAATTTTCTGGGGAAATAAAAACGACGTATCTGATTCTAAGTCGTCATGACAGTCAATAAAAATCTTATTTTACGGATATAGATTTACGTCGTTCCAAACGTCTTACACAGTGCATTTCGGTATATTAGAAATAATACTGGTGAAAAAAAAATGCTGCCGTGAAATATAATCTTCAAAACAAATAAAGAAGACCTTCAATGATTTCATCAAAAGATGTATTTGATGTCAGAAAGATAAAAATCTTCGTCGGTGAAAAAGCTGATGAGAATTAAACATTGAAATTGTACAACTGGAAAAGTGAAGCAAATACATAATTGAATATCGAGTGACTGAGGGTAAATTTATCTCCTACCTGACAGCTATTGTCTCCAGCCTTTCGCCCCAAAGACAGAAAATCTATGAATTTTCCGGCAGCGATTTTAGTTTCCTGGCTACTTTAATAGCTTTAGTCCTTTTTAATTATACCTTATTTGGCGTTTTTTTCTAATTTATCTTTTAACGCGTTTTGATTTCCCGCCATGCCAGCAGCGCATCTTCCCCTGTGGGAGGGGGATAGGAATCTCACATGAATACGACTGGGGTGGTCGTCGACAAATTAATTAGAATTTAGCCTCTAAAGGGGTCCATTTAGGGCGTGGCTCAAACAGACAACATAAACGCTTTAGTGGTTTTCGTTGCACAAAAGACATTGGAATCACATTCTGTTTTAAACAGAGTACGACGGCTTGATTGGTTTTTGATTTGTTCTTTAATTCTTTACGCAAAACATTACGCGATACCTGTGTGGGGAAAATACTGGGGACTCTCCGTCATAAACACCCTAAGTGAGACCAAAATCTACAGTACACATCCTAATGCGAGAAGAGGTACATCCCTGCCATGTTTTTTTACATGGGAATCCCCACTGGCGGATTTCACGATATCAGGAAATGAAAATTATGACCCCAAAAGGTTTTTTAGCTTTAGGACTACAGCAACTCTCAAAACATGCTGAGAACAGGTGAAAAATGTTCTTAATAAATGAGATTTCCCAGAGGAAAAAAACGGCTGCGATTGACAACCACATAGATCGCTAAAAGATTAGGTGAAACCACGCTCGAATGACCACAAAGACTGCCCATACCATGTGTGACTTCAAAATCCTTGAACAGTTAATTAGTTGACTGTGTTGATGAATATCTCTCTAAGCAGAATTTAAATTTGATTATATTTGAATTTGAATTTGATGGGAAAGCAGTTTATTAGAAGGCAGTATGTATAGTTGGAAAACACATTTTAAAGAAATGTCTGCCTTTCGCCAGCTATGAGTAGGTTCGAATCAACAAATTTAAGGAAAACAATTTTACTACAACAACAAGCGTTTGAAAAACTCTCTCTCGATGGTCCAACGATGTGAAATGCATTTTATTGTGTGGGCAATAACGAAGAAAAGAAGATAAGGGATGCCTTTTTTCTACTATCACTACGTCGATGCTCTTAGCTGTAGGGGCAGAAAACCCGCGCGATATGCCATCTCGCTCTGAATTCTAACACGACAGTACAAACATTTCACTGCTAAAAACATGCGTTTTCAGCTCTCTTCGAAATAGCAATTTTTCCGTCAAAATTTTGAACGTCCAAAGGACGTCTTTGCTCGCTTGCATTGGCCTAGCCTGTGTACAGACGTCCCCCCTCCCTCAGGAAAGATCGGAGGGGAGACGTCTGTACACAGGCTAGCATTGGCCTGAAACTCTCGTACATAACACCATCAGAAATTTAGTTGCGGAGAGTGTATACGTTGTGGTTCAATTTTTTCCTCGGTTTGAATTTTATTTTCCTTTGTTTAAAACTCATCATCATACATTACCATACCTCAAAACAAAGGAAAATAAAATTTAAACCAGGGATAAAATTGAACCACATCATATACGTCCACCACCGCGTCGACTATCTCCCCAACCTGGTCTCATTGAGCAGTAGTTTCCCGTAGTACTAGTATGATGCTGTAGAAGGTTTAAATAGTCCGTATTTAATTAAGTAGAAGCTACTAAACAGCCTCCGATCCTCCGCAGACTACTCTGGGTTTCCTGTGCCTCGTTCTGGCGTCCAGGCAACGAGAAAACGAGAGGACCCTGGAGACGAGGTTGTGTTTCTTTTTCCTTCCCAGTTCCCCTCTTTCCGCCACAGGAAGCCAGAGAAGCCTGCGGAGAAGGCTGAAAAGCTACTTTACCACGCACGTGAAGCTTAGTTATTTTTAGTCACAGCTTTTGGCAACACAATACTTGGTAAACACGTGTATGGGACCGATTCTCCTCTGTGAAGGAGCTAGATATAGCGGTAGTTCTGCCGGTTTAGCGTGATCATTTCTAGATGTAAATGCCAGTACCTGTTTCAACCACGGCTACATTCAGCTTATATTCTCTGGACTTAGGAACTGCGCAATAATTATCAGGAGGGGGCTGTAAAACCAGACTGGGGCACTATGTAAAATCATAGCATAAAGGAGGCGGGGCAACATGAGCGTGAGAAAACAGCCGACATTTGGCGACGCTACCACTGGGACGTCTGAGAAACGAGCGCAGAAATTCCATGCTGGTGACGCGTCACTACCCAGATCTGGGTAGTGCTTCTGATTGGTCGTGCTTCGTGGGAAATATTTATTTCAACCAATCAGAAGCACTAACCAGATTTGGGTAGTGACGCGTCATCAGTATGGAATTTCTGCGCTCGTTTCTCTGACGTCATTTCTCAGGGAAACTAACGGTGGCGTCGCCAAATGTCGGCTATGGCAACATGCAAGATTCTCTTTCAAGAAGGGACGGTACAGCCGCGTCTTCACGCGCTTCTTTTTTCGCATGGCAGAGGCGAGCGCGAAACGCGAGTGACTGGTGATGAACCACAAGGGACCATGGGAAGGGTACAGACGGCGGGCGAAGCGACGTCTCGCCCGTTGTCTCCTTCCCGCCTTCCCTTGCGCGCACATCGAAAGAGAGACGTCTGGGTACGAGGCAGGGGGTGGTATGTAATTGTTGGTGGGCAAGCTTTCTTTAAATAATTAGTACCAAAGCCATGAACAATTCTGGTTACATGACATTTAAGTTTATTTATATAACAGAATAGGGGTGTATCCAGAATCTCAAGTAGGGGGACTGCCTTTATAAGAAAGAAGTAATTGACAGATGCAGTGTCCCCCTTAAAAGTAACTACTATTCACTGATATAAAGACATTTTCAGGCAGGGAGTGTCAAGTGAACCTCAGCAGACGTGACGATTTTGCGACTAGGGTCATACGAGGATGCTTCCTGTAAATAGCCTCGTAGTTCAACTCAGTTTATTCAGCCATTACTACAAAAGTATGTGGTCAGGAAAAATACCGCACGTGATATATTACACGTTACGTCATCAACATGCGTGACGTAGAGAAATCGTTGCGTTACATAATAATCATACGAGATTAGGTACTGTTACACTTCCCCTGTTCCACCACATGTCAAACATGACGCCAAAAGAGGTTGAAGAACATTGCTCTTCATATGATACTTGGGGAGTACTTGGAAGTTGGTTCAAGGGGACTGAGGGTCAGATCGCACTCATAATGAACTTGAATGCCAAAAAAACGGCTTCATTTTGTTTTCTCTGTTCTCCAAAAAAGTGGCAAATCTTACAATCTCTCTGCAAAGTCTTTTGAGAGTTGCTGAAAGAGTTCTGTACAACGCCAAGAGGTAGTGGCTTAAAAGGCCCAAAAATCCCAGGGGGGGACTCCGCATATGGAAGGGGTGGGGATGCTCGACGGAAATTTTGAATTAAACCCCTAAGGGAGACCGATCTGGGCGTGGCCCAAGCTTGTTTTGACCCCTAAAAGAGACCATGTTAAAACACAGACAATATATATTTTTTCTATTTTTTCACGTGTAACCCTAAACGAGACCTTCACGGCTAAATATGATGGCGTTTTGCCCAGAACACCCTAAGTGAGACCAAAATCCGAAATTAACACCCCTAAGCGAGACGACGAGCATCCCCACCCCTTTCATATGCGGAGTCCCTTCCCCGGGCCAAAAATGAGCAGCTCAATGAAACAAACTGCTAAACATTTACTGAAACGACAAGCGCCACGTAAGTTCGCTGACGGGAAAACAGTTAAGGCTGTAACTGAAGCAGCACCGATAACAAGTCCGTGGAGGAAAAGAGGGACTAATAGCTCGCGTTCTGAGTTATGTTCGTGCTGGTCATGACTCAAGCAGACTCGGAATCGAAGGCAGTGACGCAAATGACTGAGAGCTGCAATTCAGCGATTCATAGGACTATTCATAAGATGATCCGCAGTCGGACTCTTCGGAATGTTCTGAAGTGGTCGGCTTTGCCAAAAGTAGTTTTGACGTAATGTTCCAGATGCAGTCGTCAAAAAACCGTGACATGACAAAAGGAGTGAATTCATGTTTCATGTGAATGAAGAGGAGAGGCGGGGGTTGTCATTACTTTTAAGTAACCAGGAGGGGAGTCAGAGCTAACTTGGCTTTGTTGACAGAGGGGCATTACGTAATATGACTCAGGCTATGCCAGGCTCGTTTTACAGCCTTCCCCTCCTGATGATTATTGCACAGACCCTCAATGACAGGGGTTTGGATAGGGTGTCATAGACGCTGGTGGGCTTATAGAAGGTACTATAGTCGTTAAGCTGTTAGGGGTGGTGGTTACGTTTTTTACACGCGTGCAAGGGCTTCTTCAAATTCCTAAGGGTCGGGGGCTTAGGATGCAACTTCGTCTCCAGGCAAGGGCAAGGTCCTGCTTTGGCGACTGGGTCCAGGAATGCTGGGTGCATTCTTATTAGACACGAATGGGTTTGAGAACGGCGCAAAATGATCTTTTGTAATGATCTGTTGGCGATAAAAAAGCTTTAAAATACGTTATCCATTTACGTTATTCCTTTTTTTCTGATCTCCAACTGTGTTATACTGTACGAATTTTAGATAAACCTTTGAGGTTTCGTTATCAAGGAAGGAATAGGACGAAAAGACGCCGGAGGGCTGTCGGAATTTTATTTTTGAAAAAGCCGGGTAAATTAGCTGATAATACGTAACAAAGACTGCCGCCCGACACTGCAAGGGCGCTATCGTCTTCGCCAGTCAAGTGGAGGGATAAAAAGTTAACTTATACAGTCCATACATGTTTTTTTTTTTTGGCTATTGGGAGTAACTAAATTTCAAAGGAAAGATAACGAGGTTTTCGGTCAAAATTGGGCTGTATCCGTATTCGCTGCCGCCATAACTGCAGTCGGGAGTACAAACAATGAAAGCCTTTTCTTTAATTTGAGAGATAAGATGTGAACAGCTCCTACGATTTGATCAGCCAACAATGGTTGAATCAAAATTTTACAGCATCGTCAATGGAAAATGTACTCTTCGCATCTTTTAGATTGGAGCAATGTGCCACTCACTCACAGATGATAATTATCACGAAACTATAGTTTATATGCAAATTTCAGGAAGACTAATGAAGAAACACTCACATGGACAACAAGAGAGAAAAATCACTTCAATTTTAGCTTAATGAAATAACCTAGCACCAAAATGGTTCTTCAAGCTTTCCCCTCAAAAAGCAGGCGGGCTTCTATAAACGCGACGTACCTTGATTCATCGATTTTCTTCCTACTCATCCTAAGTAAGGCAAGCGAGGCAAGTCTTAGTCTATTAGTGGATTTCAATGCTGAATTTTCAAGAAGTAAAACAAAAAAATATATGCAGGAGAAATAATTGGTTTGCTTGGATACTTTTTTTTAACAATGAGATTTCGATCAGCATTCGAGTTTTTCAGGTTGAGGCCGGAGAACCCCATACTGATTCTAATTGTGAACATGTTCGTGACCTGTGTTCTAACTTAAGTAGTTTTATCTTACCTGATCATGAACTTTGCGGACTCACTTTGAGATGAGGTTAAAGCTGTAAAGTCTAGCAAGTTGCCAAGTGAAATCCTCGGTCATCTACTGACTGCCAGTGTTTCGTGATCCGTACACATCAACTGCCTCAAGTTATTACTGTAATAGATAACAAATAGCCGGAGAACCTAATTATATTTCCACCATTAAGCTAAGCTTAAATGAGTCAATCACCTTTGTAAAACGTGTCACTTATAATGCCGCGGAAACTTTATTTTCCTTGCTGGATTAAGGTGTTCTGAAGCCGCTCGTGTATTTTCATGCCTTTCCCCACGCAAACCGTGATGTCATATCCTGTTATTTTGACGAGTGTTTTTGGAAGTAACTTTCGTTCTAGCAAAAACGTGACCTTATAGACTCTAAATACACTTCCTTACAAATGATGTAGTAAAGAGCCATAAGTTAAAATCGGTATATTAAACAGCGCAGCGGCATTTAGATAACTACAAGAGTGCCGAGTTTAAAGAGCAGTTAAAAGCCGCCTTCTTTGCCTCGAGGGATGAGGAAATCAGAGGGCCATGGATGACTTTCCAGGGTGCAATCGCAGAACGCGTTTTTATGCCTTCCTCAGCTTTAAACTCAACAGTTAAAAGTAGATATTATCACTGACATCAAATTTGAATCTCAGAAGTATTAAAAAATTACATTTATTTAGAGAAAATCTGAAATAAAATTTGTCAATGAATATCTTTATTATGTAATTTTATACAACGACTTTAGTTCGGCGCGTTTCGGTTTTTTGAATATTTTACATATTAAAGTTCCAAAGTTGTTTTTGAACTTCTTAAGTTATCATGTGCTTTGTTGAATTGGTGATCTACTCACGGACATTTAAAAGAATGTACGCCATGGGCGTACGGAACACGAATTATCAGGATATGTTTTCAATTCAAGGAAGCGTTTTTGAAAAACGAGCGGGAGGATCGATCCCTTTTACTTCCCTTTGCTTTTAGCGCAGGGGTATTAGCATATGCAAACTCATCATCTCGCAAAAAATAAAATTTGAAACAAGCCGGATAAATTCAACCAAAACATGGTTCTTAGAAGGGAAATCTGGTTAAGATAAGAACATTTGGTGTACTTAAAACAGTGAATACACATCACGGAAACAATCTCGTGTTGATACCTGGGATAGGTCGCCTGTGTGGCAAAGCGGAACAACTGTCATAATTCATTTATTGAAAGTCCCCGTTTGACTTCGAAGGGAAGAGAGAGATTAGCAGTCATCACTGCGGGTTGTCGATACTTGTCCTCCCGAAGTCACGAAAAGAAAGAGTGCACAAACATAAATCAATGAGTTCAGTCGCTAGATCTCCAACAAAGAACTAGATCACTGAAAAAGGACCATCGATAAACCGGTCATGAAACACGGAACATTCTAAAACATAAACAAATTAATAATTTTTCTAAAAATAAATAAATAAAAATAGAAAAAAATTTTTAAATAAAGTATAAAAATAAACTGGTATCATCTCCGAATATATACATGGAAGTAATTAGCTGGGCAAGAGAGAGGGTGTTGGAAACACCCCCTGCAAATAATGACTGTCACGAGTGAGGCTTTTCCCACCCAGTAACCCCTGACGATTGTTCGGCATGAGATAACTCATTTGGCGGCATGATCTAATTGACACCCCTTCTTAAATATACGCCTCTTTTGTTTAATAAATGCCCCCCTACTATGTTAGAGTGATTTTACTTGAACCGTGAAACAGATACTAACAAATAGTGCAAAATAGCGGGAGGTAAACAAAAGAAGACAATGGAATTAGTTCATAATAGTGCGTAGTATTCTACTACCCCCCGGGGGGGTGCTTTCAGAAAAAATGGGTGGGGGTGTGCGGCACGCTTACTGAAACCCTTACACTATTTCGAACCAAAATCTGTGATTTTCCCTACCCTATTTCAGACCTGACCCTTAAATCAATACGCCTGACAAGCTGTTACTGCACGTACACGGTTGGCGTAAACATTAAAAGAGAAATAGTCTTATCGCCTAATTATGAAGAAGTAGCTTTTAAAAAAACTCACCCAATTCAAGACTAGAGTTCACAAACCATACCCTAATTCAGACCAAAATGGTCAAAATTGATACCCTATTTCAGACCAAAACGGCTAAAAAACCATACCCTTTGGCCCCGCACATACCTATATAGCCTATATAAGGGAGTACCCCCCCCCCCCCACCCAAATCTACTACCTATTTCGTGGTTCAAGAAAAATCACTCTAAGTTTGTATTAGGCAAACACCACCCAGGACAATTAGTCCACTATTCTAGGAAATAGCATCAGCGGAAGAGTCATTTAAGTTCAGTTCCTTGCTTGATTAACAAGGGTTGGCGTAATTCATCCTGTTCGATGTCAAGTTCAGATTAAAGATAGGCTAAAGATGAGAACAACACAATAAACCTGAAGGAGGATTCTGACATCAATGTTGAGATTTGAATTTTGAAATTCCTGTGTTTGTGCGAGAATCTAATGTCGAATAATTTCCGTAAAACGGCTGTTCTGAAAAAAAAAATGAATTGTAAACTAAAGCTACTCAGATTTTTGGGGAATTTTTTTTTTTAACAAATTTTTGGGGCTGTAGCTGTGCTTAAATTTTCTCCAGACGCTTGCTTTCAATTTTCCATATATTTGTCTGCAATTTTTCCCGGGAACTTTTAGTCAGCGGGAAGATAAATTTTTACAGAGAAATGTAGAGAAAATTTTAACAAGTGGTTCTAGCGCATGTAGCTGCTTGTAACGCCCTCAAATGTTTTTCAGTGGAATCGTGAGGAGTGAATCTTTAGTTGATAATTCAGATCTTTTTCAAGAAAGCCGTTTTATGGATATTATTCGAAATTAGATTCTCATACAAACACTGTAATTTCTCACACGGTTGCCTACTCGTCTAGATGGCTTCCAAAATCGTGATAAGGCCTATACAATGCCTTGCAATACAATGCAATGCAATTCGGCAACGCATTACAATACAATACATGCATTGCAAGCAATACAATTCAACACAATTTTATTACGGATGGGAAATTTATTAAGCTTTGGTCCAGTTATTACACTTGTGCCCTCTACAACATGACAGCAGTAGATAACAACCAAGTGCCAAGGTATCCAATCGGGTTTACGATATACTTATTTGTAAGTTTATGGAAAATACTATTCCTATTACTAAACAAATCAAGTCACCAAGTAAGATGAAAGCTCAGTATTTATTAGAAAAATTCGATTAGGAAAGGAAAACATTAAAAAAAATACAACCCAAAAAGTATTTCATTTTCAGCGTCCTCCCGCTTTGTACTAATAAAATGAGATATATCAGTCAACATTTGTATTTCTGCACGAATCAGCGTACGTTTACACTGCTGTATGTTATTGTAGCCTACTCTCACTTTCATCCTCAAAGTTAACGAGTCTCGAACTGTGACTACTTTAATCAAAAGAGCTAACGAGCAATACCTTCACTGCACTGTTTGCATTTTGTACGTGTGCATAAGTACCTTTTCAGTTTAAGTCTTGAATGGTCAGAGGCTGAGAAAACAGTCGACATTTCGCGTCGCCAAAACTGGTTTCAGTGGTTTCCTCACGAAATGACGTTTGAGAATCGAGCCCAGAAATTCCATACTGATGACGCATCACTACCCAGATCTGGGTGGTGCTAATGACTGGCTGAAAATTTGCTTCAACCAATCGGCTGTTTTCTCAGGCTAGAAATGTAATCATTCGAATGAAAGCTATTGAACAGCACTTTCACGTGGTACTATTTACTGTGCTGGACAAGGTGGTTCTAACTTTGAGTTTCTGGATGCAGTCCTAGAGTGTGACCATTCAGATAAAAAACACTGAGCAGCACTTTCCTGTGGTACTGTTTATTATGCTGTACAAGGTGGTTCTATCTTTTGAGTCTATGGATGAAATCCTAAAGTGGGACCATTCACATCAAACGTACTGTGTAGAACGTCCTTGTCATGGTTATCGCACTGTTCATATGAATGTTCATACAGTAGAACCTCGTAAAATCGAACTCTTTACAGTTTCCCTTTAGCTCCAATTTCAGTAAATTTACACCATCAACCCAAGCTAGTTTTTGTTTTCTTTGGGATTTCGAGTTAGTGTCCGTAGATAAAAATAAACGCTTGTAGTCTGTGCCTTACGTTTTTGCTGTTATTGCGCTGTACAAACAAGGTGCTCGAAAATCTGTAAGGCAAATCTCAAGTTTAAAATGTACTTAGAAATTGTTATGCTAGGAATCAGCATAAATGATGGTGGATGGATTCTAACATTGTGAAAACAGTTGGAAAAACTAAATAGAAAACGAAAACTCCTCATTTCTTCTGGGCTGGGGTCGGTAGTACTAGGAGCTGAGCCAGTTTTTGCTGTAAAAGAAAGATAAAGAAAAAAATAAATACAAAAGGGGAATTTTATATTGTTGTTATTTCAACAGCCAACTTTTATCCTCCCTTTCTATAATAAACTGATAGAAATTTGAAAGGGTACCAGAGTTGCAAAAAGTTACAAGCAAAGATTTTGAGAGTGTTTAACAAGTTGCAGCTTGTCAGAGAATTGTTTAATATCATTGGCTAACGAAAGTATAGCCGGATTAACGGCCTTAAATTAAAACCAAAGAAAATTATGATTTCTGAGAGATATTAGTGCTTTTATTTCAACAACATGGCCGTATAACAAGCTCTTCAGCATCTGTTAGTTACTCACCTGCAAAAGTTCAACATTTTTCCGTGCAGCTTCGTTCAAAAGAGCAGGCTGTGATGGACTCAGATGAGATGTCGAGTTAAGATGAAAAGTCTGCAACGCACAAAATGAGAAACAGTCAACCCTTCGTTACTAGGGAGCTCTTAAGCAACGACGACGGCAGTGAAAACGATGCTAAAAAGGGAATTTTGCGTCCTTTCATATTTTATCGCCTCCATTTGGACGCGCTCAATTTATCAAATGTAGGCGATTTTTACTGGAGTTAAATTCGCAAGGAGTTTATCTAGGTTCAAAAAGAGAAAAGAAAAATCTTCGTCGTATGTTCACGTCCTCTATAAAGTCGCATTAGGAGGTTTCACGTCATACTCGTGCAGTGGACGTCAAAAAAGAAGTACTAAAAAGCGTGATGCACGTGCAGAGCTGTTGTTTCGCTCATAAAACCAATTGTTGACCTTGTCGTTGTCGTCGAGTCATGGTCCAAGCGAAATACAAACACTGTTATTTCAATGGCTGGCTGTTTTTATGCATTTCAATCAACTAGTTAACTAGAAAATAATCCTCGAAAGCTTAGAAGTTTGTGCGCCAACTTCAAACTGCAAACTGGTGTTCTTTAGAGACTATGGGTTTAAGCCCCGTTAGGGACTCAATTCAGTTTCTTTAGAGAGTAGGGAGTTTAAGATACCACGACGGCGACGGCGGAAAAGACATCGCTTACAAAGTGACCTCTCGATCTATGAAACTTTAGCGCGATTATCCCAACTCGGTCACTATGCTTTATGTTGGCGAACTCTCCTGGAGATGAATTGTTCAGAAAAATATCCAGGTATACAAAGAGAAACGGCGATTCGTCGTGGGATGTTCACGTTGTCGATAAAACGTGAAATTAGGCAATTCACGTCGTAGTCGTGCAGTGACGGCAAAGAAATGTACAAAAAAGCGCGATGCACGTGCAGAGTTGTTGTTTTGCTAATCTTACCGAATTGCGTTTTGACGTTCTTGTTGCCGTCGCCGTAGTGGCATCTTAAACTCCCTAGTATTAGCAGCTGCAACGGCGACAGCATTAAAAGCCTTGAACATGTACATACACTTATGGTACGCTTTGTTTTTGCAGTTGCCGTCGTTCTTCTAAGACCCTGTTTACATGGAGTGGGGGACCCCGGTCTAGTGGGGTAAGTTTCTTTTGTTTTGTGTCCCCCAGAGCGTGAAAACAAAAGAAACCAACCCCACTAGACCGGGGTCCCCCACTCCACGTAAACAGGCCCTGAGGGTGCCTTTTGTCCCTCGTTCGTGAAAAGACGACTTGGTTATGCGCATCTTACGAAAATGAAAATTAAAAAAAAAATCGAAAACTCAGTTGTAGAAAAGTAGCCCTTACCTGTCCATTACCCAGAGGAATTAACACCTGTGGGCTTGATGTTGCAGTTCCATGGTTAACAATTGGTGATCCGCTTAAGGACATGATCCTAAATAAGGGCAGAAACAAATAAGCTCGGTGCAAATAGACCTTTTCACGGTTTTTGCAACTTTTGACACGGATAAGTTAGGGAAAATCCGTCGACACCACTGAAAAGAGCGCCTTAAAATTAGTAAAATTGCTAAGTTTGAAAGTGATTTGTCGAAAACTAACAAAGATATAGCTCCTTAAAGTCGCGAACGCTCCTCCGCCTCTAATTGTAGTAAGTTGAAAATGTCAGGCCGTTTTCAAGAATTCAAGAATCTGTTTGAACGCTTGTTTAGCTAGTATGTAGTGTTAAGTTGGAAGTTAGGCTCACCTCTCCCCAGCTCTTGGTTCACGGAGCAAAGCAGGAGTCAAAGGCAACCTTAACGAACATGGAAGAAAAACTCGTAAATTATAAATTATTACAAATGGCATAAAAGACTAGAACTCAAAAAGGGAAAACAAAAACAAAACGCACTTCATTTGAGTGTCAATGTATTTAGCGGGAACGTACTAATTGAGGATACTGTTTTTGGATCAAAGGACAACCATTTGCACGATTAGACGGCAACTATTAGCGCGGATGTTCTTTCATTTGCACGATGATGAACTTCATTAACAACAATGTGTAAGCATCAAAGCCGACTGACAAACAATTAAATGCGAGGAAAGGTCATTAAGGAATTTTGCATAAACTTTCACATTCTTTTGAATCAACAGACAATCATTTAACGAAATGCAACATTCTCCGGTGTGAAAGAACAATTATTTACGTCATTTTCATATTCAATAGCTATGCCAAAGTTACATTCAAATGGAACACATATATCCAGGGGTTTCAACGTTCAGACGTTCTAGCCCAGAAAATTTTGCTATTTCAAACCCCTAAAATGCGATTTTCAGCGTTTGGAAAATGAATTTGAAGACAAAAGTGCGCGTTTTTCATTCAAGAAAATATAGCTTTCAATTTATAGTATCAGTCACACACTCAATTCCTACAAGCAATGAACAAATGATGAAGACTAAATTACGTACTTTTGCACGTAAACAAATTCTGCGTAAACCTATAAAGAAACTTGTGAAAAAATGACTGAAATATAGCGTTCACATGACTAAAGCATAACGTAAAACCTGTGGGTCTTTATGAAAACACATCATAATTACGTTTTCATTCAGATTTTATTATATATTTTTTGTTTACAACGTTATTCAAACTAGTTGCTTCTTCTTTCTAGAAAAAAGTAGCCGACCTCTATGAGCAAAGTGGCCGACACGTTTCGTCGGCCGTCGGTGCTTATTGAAATCCCCGTATATCAATGTCCCCCGCGAGGCGCGTTAGTACACTTATCCCTCAATTTCCTCTCTATTTATGCATCGAGGTAAGTAAGACAGCATGCAACGGAACCATTGTCCACATTTTGCGGCTGTGATGGTTCCAATATTACGTTGCAACCCTTGAAGGAGCAGCTGCTTACGGTAATCACCTAATGCAATTCCCTGCCTTCTTGCCTCGTTTCGATCATTCATCCGTTCCTGTATTTCAGGCCGCGAAATATCAGCCTTGATGGCTGCCTTAAGTGAAGTTACGGCCTGTTCCACGATGTTTAAAAAGGGGCTGTACGGCGGGAGCATCTTAAGCTCGCTGTTCGGACCGAGGTTCGCAGGGTTGCGGTGAGCTGGTGCGCCATCGTAAATAAAAATCACATGTTCGTTAGGGTCTAGGTTGTGCCTTGCCTGCTGCAAAAAGTCGTTAAACCTCTGAGCATTCATTCCCCCGAGGATCGCAGAATGGAAAATAAGGCCATTCGTTGGTGAAATTGCCATTGTGACCGTTACGTTTCTCCCACGCTGTCCACAGACCTGCCGGTATGCCCTCTCTCCTTTTATGGCCCTGCCGTGACTTCTTGCAGTCCAGATATTGTAACTGCATTCGCCTACAAAGACGCTATCGTTTACCACGGCATAACCCATAAACCAGTTTGCATAATCAGCCCGTCCCTGTATCACGTCTGGCTTATTCCTATCGGCCGGGAGGGGTCTGACCAGTTGAACGTGGAACAGCATTCCCTCAAGCGCTCTTGCCACAGTGCGCTCGTGGATTCTAGGTTTAACAGGGAGGCGTACTCTTAGCTCGCTGTTTATCTGAGCCAATGTTAATAAGCAGTTCTCGTTCAAAATGTCATCAAGACAGTCCCTCATCTCGGCATCAACTCTAACATGGTTTCTGCCGCCACGTGGTCTTTCTGCGATTCTTCCTTCGCGAATGTACCTGGCGACTATTCCTCGTGCAGTTGATCTGTTGACTCCAAGGGTGTCCGCTACAAGCAAGTAATCTTCGTTGTCATCGTCAAATGCTCGTATTATTCTCTCACGGTGTTCTAGTGCTATTCTGTTCCTATGAGGCATGTCAAACACATGCACTGTACAGTATGTACCCGCTCAAACTGTTGCTCCCAATGAACAGTGCTGTGCGGAATCCTTTATAGGTGGTTTTCACGTTACGTCATCGCCGCCATGCTGGTGGACAGGTAAACAAAAGATCGCTCATTAGCTCGTTTTGTTTGTCCACCAGCATTTGTTCATTTCACCATTGTTATTTGTGTCTCCCAAGATCGCATGAAAACCACCTACACCTACGTAGTTCGTATACCTCCCTCAACAACCAATTTTCAATCACGCTTTCCCCCAAAATATGCTGCAATTTACTCGTACGATTGAATATATATTTTTTCTTATTGAGTGCTGAAAGCGTGCAAATGATTCTTTTTTCACACCGGAGATTGTCGAAATGATTGTCTGTTACAGAAATGTAAAAAAATGTGAGAAATAATGCAAAATTCATGACTTTTCCTCACATTTAATTGTTCGTCATTAGGCTTTAATGTTTACACATTGATGTTAATGAAGTTCGTCGTTGTGCAAATGAAAGAACATCCGCGCTAATAGTTGTCAAACCGTGCAAATGGTTGTCTTTCAATCTTATTGAATGTTACAACTTACGCTAAAATCGTTAATGAATGTATCTTTGCGTAACTGAATGATGTTTGACTAAAATAAAAGTTATTTCGCGTTAATGATTAAACTTTTCGTTGAAATGAAATTCTATTCTCTGGTATTGAACAGCAAAAGGTGTATTTATTTTGACGTTTTGCGCCTTAATTAAAAACTGAAATGCACAAGGTATTTTGATGAACATCGATATGGCTTGTTTCCAAGAGCTTTCTCTAATCCGGTTATAAGCCCTCCCCCCTCCCCCTCCGTTAATAAACCCTCCTAAAACACATTACGAAGATGTATAAGCCCAGGGCTTTATATAAGCGGTAGCCTGAGAAAACAGCCGACATTTGGCGATGCTACCACTAGTTTTCCCGCCAAATGACGACTGAGAAACGAGCCCAGAAATTCCATACTGATGACGCGTCACTACTCAGATCTGGGTAGTGTTTCTGATTGGTTGAATCAAATTTCCCACGCAGCACGACCAATCAGAAGCACTACCCAGATCTGTGTACTGACGCGTCATCAGTCTGGAATTCCTGGTCTCGTTTCTCAGACGTCATTTGGTGGGGAAACCAGCAGCAGCTTCGCCAAATGTCAGTTGTTTTCTCAGGCTACATAAGCGGCAGTTTACCTATGTAATGTTTAATCACGAACAGCGGAATTTTCCCACGCTTCCCGCTCGCGTTTTTAACCAATGGTAAAACACGTGCTCAGCTGTGAGTGTTTTGGGCGCTAAATTTGACAGTTTCCTGTCCTTCACCCTTTTTTTGACACAAATACAATAAATACCTTACTACCTTATTTTTCTCGGTCCGGACTATAAGATACATTGATGTTTCATTTCATTGAGTCATTTACACGTACATCAACGGACCTCGAACCAGTTAGTACCAGGTATGTATTTGCCGTTCAAAAACAAACTGAAACGAGGCAAATTTTTCAGCGAGTCTTGAACTAAGCTTGACAAAATATTTTCTCTTAGAGATAGGGTGCACGTAAAGACGCTTGTATCCAAACTTACCGTGGATCAAATTTGGGCGTCACCATTGGTGTGTTGCTATGTGGAAGACAACGTGGAGCAGGAGTCACGAACTGTCCTTTCGACTGCACTCGTTTGCTAAAAAAAGGGATGAAAAATTAATGGCGTTAATTTACAAAACCCGGCATGGCGCACGCTAACACTGCTACAATAGGCAGTGTTCGTGGCTTTGGGAGTAAAGTGACTTACAGAGTATATAGTGGAGTCGTAGTGCTGAGACCACCAGAGCTGCCATACAAGTTGCTTGTACTTAAAACCAGGGTGTAAAATAAGTGCCACAATTTCCCAGCGACAACGCAGTGCTTACCAACTTTTGGCATGGTTGATGAGCTGATATTGTAATCGCTGTCATTGCCATTTTTTTTAATCAGGAAAGGGGACAAAGACCTTTAAAATTATGTTTCTTCGGGCTATGCTAAGGTTATCAGATTTGAACAAAACAAAAATGGAAACATTTCACAGCAATGTGTTATTCCTTTTAGTAAAGAGAGCTGCAACGACAAGTCGAAAAATTCAATGTATGCCATGACGCCCTTTCAAGAAAAAAAGTGTACATTTAAGGAGATCTTCAAGCAACTTTATTCATGAGAAACAGGGAAGTCTCGGCACCATTAGCCTGACAAACAGCCTAAAATTTGCGACTCCCCGCGAAATGAGGTCTGAGGAATGAGCACAGAAATTTCCTACTGATGACGTGCACTACCCAAATATGGGAAGTGCTACTGATTGGTTAAAGCAAATTTCCCTTGCCACACGACCCAGAACTGAGAGTGCGAGGTCGCAGTAAAACCAGTGGTGGCGGTGTCACGAAAATTCGGGTGTTTTTCTCAGGCTAGGCTACCATGGCCAAATTTGGGCTGTAGTAGCACTTAATTGTTTTCTATACCTGCGCAATTTATTTGGCCATACCTTGTGCGCTTGGAAGTTGATGGAGGTGGCATTGTAACATCAATGTCTTTTGTTTTGCGTGACTTGGTGGACCTTGTGGCTCTCTCAACAGTGCTTGGAGATGCATCCTTCCTCTGTATAGTGAAGAGATATACATATGTAACAACCTGTCAGTTCATGTGGAACAACATTACTATTCTTCTCCAGTTGACATTATGATAATACCAAAAAAGAAAAGCCTATTGTTAGTGGACATGTTATAGTCATTATTTTGATTTCACAAGTTTTCATAGCAATGGTATTAACCCTTATTTAAAAAACAGGATTAACTTAAACGTTAATTGTACATATTAACTTAAAACGCATTTGTTTTGTGAACAAATCATTGTAATCAGATTTTTCAGGGTGGAACAGACGACATTTGGGTCGCAGAGAAACCAGTGGTAGCCTAACAAAATGTTGGCTTTTTTCTCAGGCTAGGGTGGATACAGAGCAACTTTAATATCATTTTGAAAAATCTAGAGACTTCAGGTAAACTTAGGTAAAAAGTACATTTTCATTTTAAAACAACTAGCGAAAACAGCGTTATCTCCTCACTCCTCACCACTTGGGATGGCTAGGAGCAAGGAGAGACGGTTGTTTTCTCAAGCTATTTTAAAAACACTTTACCTTCCTTGAACGCATAGACCTGGAAGTTGTGCTTGCCTCTAGCACCTCTGGTTCCTGTTGGCCAGAAAAAATTGGAGTATATTATACAGTCAATCCTCAGTTAATTCTTCCTAGGGCTGTCATTAAGATCTGGGGGCCAGGGATTTTCCCTGGCTACTATGAACATGGCCTCCAGCTACTTTTATAGGAAAATGGAAGAAAACTAGAACCTAAAGAAATCCCTAACTGTTTGATTCCCTGCCTTCTTGTTGTATTTACCGGGCAATGTGAAATCTTAGTGACAGCCCTGTCTTCCACTTCTTATAGGGACCGGTCAAAGTAAAATTTTCAAATTACAAATTTTTATTAGCCAAAGAGGTTTTAATTGAATGGTAACACCATCAGAATGTCCACATGTTATAAAGCTGGAGTCAGATTTCATGTCAACATCAATAAGTCTAGGAGCAACGCTTTGCTCTAAAAAAAATTGTAGGAAACCCTGTGCACTCCACCCTGTGAAATCCAGGGTGCATAGTATATGATTCACAAAATTTCCTGGTTGCCCAAGAGCAAAGGTAAGGCTTCAGGGGCCACCAGGCTCTGCTAGAGTACAGTCCTGATGAGGAAATGAGTCAACACTGGATCAGACAGATCTGTAAGAAACACATCTCCCTAAAATTGACACCTAGAATTGGTCTCTGCTATTCATTAGTCATGCTATAATCTCTTGAAACAACTTTCTAAGATGGATACTAATGTAACAGAGTTCTCCTGTTGGCATAATTGACTTTATACCCCTTTTAATTATAACCTGCATTCTTGCAAGTGCAACCTTCTTTTAATACCACTTGAGATGCCAACCAGTAACACTCAGTTAACTCTCCTGTGGAGTGTTTGAAGTAATCCATAGAAAAATTGATAAACACAGTTCACAGGGCTCAAAGAAAGTCATTTCAACTCGTCTGGGACAAGGAGAGCTCTTTTTGCGCAAGTTACCTTTATTTAATTTTTAGCCCAACTTGTCTGATGGCCAAGGGTACAGACAAGTCATCTGGTAACTAAATCATTGCCTTCTGTAAGGCAAGCAAGCAATGGCCCTGGACAAGCAAAATGTGCCAGAGGTGCCCATCAGAAGGACAAGCTGGAAAGACAACTTGCCCTTATAGGCATGATCAATGCCTGCCTTGGCAACTTTCTGGCTAAAACCAGTTATTAAGAAATTAATAGTTTCTTTTAGCCTTAAAAAAATACAAGAGTTGAATACTCACTGTAAATTTCACAGATGCAAACTGATCATCTTTTTTGACTTTAAAACCTGTATGCCCACAAAAAAATTAGTTTTGCATAAACTGGTTTCTCATTTTAATTCAAAAGGTTCCCTGCAGTTAGAAAGAATGAATTGACCAAAACACATCACCTGTGGTAGGAGCTTTTAATGGCAAGTTACTGACTTCTGTTAAAGGACCCCTGTTGAAACAATTTAATTACCGTAAATGACCTAATAAACGCCCGGGACATGTACTTATTAATAATTTTAAGGGTCCAGGGTGGGGGGGGTGTTTAATAGATAGGAGGCATTTAAAAGAGAGGGGTGTTTATTCTCAGGACATTAACAAACTCAACCAAACTAATAACCTTTGGGGCAAAAATATTAGGAGAGTTTAAGAGTAGCGGAATATCCACCCTAACAATTGATACAACATGTATGTCTAGGCCACCTAGAGATCCATATCTCTCTTTCAAATTCCAACATTGATGCCAGAATCCTTGCTCAGGGTTATAGTGATGCCATTGTTAGTCTATCCCTACTTTTAACTTCAGTCGACATTGAACAAGAGGAAATACGCAAAGCCTTGTTAATCAAGCAAAAAACTGAATGAATTGAATGATTTTGCTAATTCCTAGTTAGCAGTATTTTGGAGTACACTTTAATTCACATAGGGAGCGTATATTAGACGGGGGGCATTTTTTAGAGAAGGGCTTCTAATACAATTTTAGCAGCGTAAAGGGGGGCGGGGGGAAGTTTATTAGATAAGAGGCATTTATTTAGAAAGGGGCATTTATTAGGTCATTTACATGTACAGTATGTCAATATCATTACTGATACTATTCTAATGCTAGATAAAGTCAGTACGATAAAGTGTTCTGAATCCTAACCTGAAGTTACTGTACAGGTGTAGTTTGATTCTTAATTAAAGACTGGCAAGTGTAACAGATACCTTAGAGTTATAAGTACATAATAAGGCCATTTATACGAGGAAAAATAAGACGCGTCTTAAATGAGACGCGAACTGTACCATTTATATGTTCATGTCTTAAGACACATCTTAGCTAAGCCGCGTCTTATTTTAGACGAAATGTGCCGTTTATACGGAAAGTTCGTGTCTTATTTAAGACGCGTCTTATGTAAGACGCGTCTTATTTTTCCTCGTATAAATGGCCCTAATGTATCATTCAAATTTATCATTGTTCTGTATGTATTCAATTTTAATTGGATGGCCAAGTCTACATGTATGTTTTTTTGTTTCCTCACTGGTTTATTATTTATTGTTAAACATTGTACATGTATATCCTTGGTAAAGGATGTTTGTAAAAATCAAGAAAAAATTGGAAAATGGAAACCGAATAAATTGAACCACAAACCTACTCTACTTTAAATAATTCAGTTACTTTAAAAAAGGGCTTCCTTTTGCCAATAATAACAACAACGACAATAATAATAATAATAATAATAATAAATTATTTTATTTTTTAATTAGAAAGGAAAAAAACCAACATGATGTAAATGAAACAAAATACATCTATAGTCAAATTGTGATAAAAGTTACCTAACAGCCATGTCGGATGCCGTATTTAAAATTGACTTTGTCATTTCACTCACAAAATCAGATGCCTAGACAAAAGCAAATTAATTTATTATTAGTTATTATTTATTTCTCATTGTAAAATAGTAATGAGACTACTTATACAGTGACATTAAATGCGACCTCTAAACTAACAAATAAATAAACAAAAGACTTTAAGTGTATGACTTGCCCATTTCAACCCTCCAAGTTAAGGGAGACTTTTTACAAATCAAGATGCCACCTCCAAAATGTTAGGCGCCATGGCGACCAAAATGGTCGCAGCTTGGAGAGTTGCATTTTCAAAACAATTAGTGCCTTTACACTGTGTACTGGTAACAGTCACTGTCACAGTGTCACAGTCACAGTGTATGGTGAGTCCTGGGACTCAACTTGTGAAAAATCATGAGTCCCAGTCCAGAACCATAATTGAGTCCCAGTTCAAAAAACAAGTCCCTGGGTCTTTTTTTATGTAACCACACAGTTGATCTAAATACAGACTCCAAAACTCTGTATTACAGTTTACTGAAATAAATATTAAATAACAGATATTAAAACACACTCCTTCCATTGTCAAGCACAGCAAAGACTAAAAGAAATATGCACTGTTAAACAACAGCTGCAAGAACCGCCACAGAAATCACACAAACAGGATGTTCCACAAAAACATAATTTGATCTTATGATCAATCAATCGATCTTTGTGTCCTACAGGATGTATACCACAAATTATTTTGCATCTTTGGGGATTTTTATGTGCCAGGGATGCAGGACACAGAGGGATAAACAAAATCACTGGGTAAGGTCAAATCAATTAGGTTTAGTCTTGATTTCAAGCCACTTCAGGGACCTTGGTTTGCCTTAATCATGGCTGTGCTCAAAGAAAAATAATTGGGAGGTCTACCAAAACTCTACATTCTTGAAATCCAAGGTGCTCAGCATATATGACTAGCTATATGCATGTGAGTTTGGTGCAAAAACTTAAGCCCAAGGGCAAAAGTAAGTTTCCAGGGGCCCACCGGCTCTGCTAAATTAATTAAAATGAAATTGAAAATTGAAAAAAATAAAAATAATAAATAATGTGAACATACCTCTGTAAAGGCATTATCATTCACTTTACCACCCTCAGCTGAAACAAATGGACACAATCAAGAAACCTTTTGCAATTTGAGATTCAAGATAAATCTCATATTTCTTTGAAATATTGAAAATCTAGTACATGATAGTTTCACTCATGATGAATTTCATTCAAGTGGGCAACAATCAGGACTTTTTTGGGGGTGCGTTCCTTTGGGATATCCGGATCAGGATCAGTGATCCGAGATCACTCGGATCATGGTAGATCAAATGAACCGATGAATCCACTCTGGACAAGGTTTGATCTACCATGATCCAAATGATCTTGGATCACTCATCGTAATCCAGATCATATCAAAGAAACGCATCCTTGGTTTGAAGAACTGAACCATGAAACAATGCATGCAAAAATTATAATCTAACAAAACATGAACTGACCTTAGTTAAATAGAAATGAGTGTACATACCCAAATAATCGCTCAATTTCATCTTTCTTATGTCCTGTTAGCATGAACCAGAAAGTAGGTATCAAAAATAAAACTACCAAGATTACAGTGTGTTCCTCTCAAGTCACAAGAGCACTCATTTTTACCAGCCAATGCCATATGAGGCATTAATTTTACTATTCCATGAAACTAACTGAGATTTGTCACTAAGAGCAGTCTTTCATGAACTGAGACTGAAATTATCTGGTAACACTAATAATCAGGTTTTTACTGTCAGAGTATTACAGAGGTGGGCATTCAACTCAAACTTCAAGTCAACAGTTCTGAAACCAGGATGGGGATTTTATGGGAAAAATCTCTTTTTTCCCCAAAAATATGGACATCCACGAGACACCCAGTCTCTCACTGCACCCAAACATTTCTCGGGGAGGAATGCATGACAAAGACCTATTAAGAGCATATGTGATAACAGGAGTTTTTTTCCATCAAAAGTCTGTAATTTATTTCTGCCAGGGAAGCATGATCTCGAAATGATGTTATGCGTGGAAATATTGCTTTAAAAGTCGTCTAGATCCTGTTTATCTATCTAAATTAATCAAATTAATACATTCTATCATTAAAGCTTATAACTTACCATAGGAAGTTTAAGGATCTCCAGAGAAAAGGCCCCCTTCACTTTGCAGATCATATCATAACCTCTAGCTTTCATCTTTTTTATTCTCTCTTCCACTGTGGACGGAAAGAGAGACGAAAATGTAACATACTTTCTTTCAACGTGTTTAAAACTTTAAGATCAAGAAAGAACCTTGTGTGTTTAAATCTTTCAAATAAACGTCCAGTTTTGCTCGGCGCTCATCAGTGTTCATTGACGTATCTAGTTCGCCTTCAGGCAGCATCGGTCGCATACGATTCGCATTCTTCCTGGTCTTTTTTCTTCGAGGCATTTTGCTTCAACCAAAACGGAAGAAGAATGCGATGTTTCAATAATTTTCAAAGCTTTTTTTAATCAAAACAACGAACTCAAAGCCCGCCAGTTTGAATTCAAAAGTAGCGCCGCAGTTTCGTGAGCCTGCGATCCTATTTAGATTTCTTGCGTGGCTACCTAGTATGCCAGGTTACAAAGTCGTCCTTCCGAAACCATCTTGTTCTTCAAAAAGAATATCTTTCTTTCAGGACTTTATTTCTAGGAAATGACTTTATTTCATTTTGGAAACTGCGTAGCCTTAGCATACTTTCCTTACTTCATTGTTTACAAATGTTCTGGACTGTAAGTTTGCAGGAATTTCAGTATGATATTATGTTCAAGAAGAATGGGCGGTTGCGTGAGAGTCGCGTGTTCCTCGATCGATGTTTGATAAAGCAATGAATTTTGTCTTTCTTTTTCTGGATCGTAGCTCTGAGTACAGTGCCTTTTGGAGATGTGTGAAGGCAGGAGCCGCTTACTTGGTTACTCAACTTTGTAAGGTAAAAAGAAAGGCCAAACTATTTCACACTTCATTTTAAGGTGGCTCGACCCAGTATTTTTAGCGACACCTTCCATGTTTGAATCTCTTATACTTAAACAAATTGATCTTTACTGTAAAACCCATTACAACACATGTATTACACATAGATTAAACTTTATTATGATATTATTTTTTGGGCGATCGGAATAAATATCACGTAAGTATAAGAGATTCAAATATGGAAGGTGTCGCGAGCCACCTTAATTTGACCCTATAAACTCTGCTGAAACTACAGAAGACAACAATTTATAATTTTATGGCAAATTTAACTATGAAAAAAATTTACAGTATTTTCTATTTTTCAAAAAGGAGAGCAGTGAAACAATAACGGACCCTTCCAGATTTTTTTTTTCAACTTTTCATATTGATTAGATACAAGTGTAGAGAAACTTGCAAGTTTGTGCCCCCAGTGTACAAAGTAATGTCTTTAAAATAATTTATCATTAATTTTTATGACTTGTTACAGCCAAATCTTGGCACATTTCTGACAGAGAAATGTTAAGTGAGAAACAATTATTTTTAGACAATTTTTCCAGAAAATTACCAATGTACTGTATGTTTCCTGACTGCTCCTTTTCCTAAAGTTCAGTGTGACTATGTACCTGTTGTGGTTCATTTTTCATCCTTGGTTTAAATTTTATTTCCCCTTCTTTTTAAACTCATTGTCATATGTCATTGCCATATGTACCTCAAAACAAAGGGAAATAAAATTTAAACCAAGAATAAAATTAAACCACAAGATATCCATGTATTTCGTAGGCAGCAAAAAAAAATTGAAGAGCGCCCATTATGAAATCCAGGATATCCAGCCTGTATTTTTTTATGTTACCTTGAATCTCCATAAGACAGAAACCTCTCTAAGACAGACAGTAGGGGCCAGTCCTGAAGGTGTCTGTCTTATTGAGCTAGTTGACTGTATTGAAAGTGGCAAGGTATTCTTTAGTTATTACAATGTATTTTGGATGAACAAGAGGTGTGTGACAGCTTTAAATGTTTCTTTTTTTCAGATGTTGGTTCTTGCAACATTTTTTCCCACATCAGATGTATCTCCAGGATACATGGACTTCATGGGGGTATGTTGTTTCCCTTTTGGAAGAATGTACAAGTAGTCTTTCAATAAATTTAAGCCATTGCATACAATTTGATTTTAATTAATTAAAACCACGGCATCATGACTACAGTCCAACCCAGCTTTGGGGACACCAGCTTAATATGGGCACCTCATGTTTATGGACAGTTTGCTTCGTCTCTGGGAAAAAAAAGGCCTTTACATTTTTTCTTTAAATTCAACCCGCTTAATACGGACACCCCATGAATATAGACACTTTCTATGGCCCCCTCAGTGTCTGTATTAACAAGGTTTGACTGTACCTTGTTGTTGTATCTACAGTTGAACCCCGCTATTTCGAAGTCCCAAGGAAAATGGAAAAAAGTTCGAAATAGCGGGGTTTCAAAATAACCGGAGAAGCGTAAAATTGGTAACAATGAATCTTTTTTTAATACAGTACTGTAATACAGTACTGTATGAAGAAAGACACTGATTAAATAAAAATACGGTAATTATATGTCGGATAAATCAGCGGATGCTGTTGCATTGAAAAATCTTTGAATGTTCTGTTCGAGCTTAAATAAAATGCAATACGTTTCCAGCTGTGCTCTTATGTACGTACTCCGTTTTTGACAAGTTTGAAATAACTGGGTTGATTTAAGGTGTAGGGAAAGAACGATGAGTTCGAAATAGCAGGGAATTCGAAATAACCGAGTTCAAAATAACTGATAGTAAATGACTGAAAACATAAGGGTAAATGCAAGGGAATTCGATCTTCCTTCAAAATAGTCAAAATAGCGGGGACTTCGAATTAACCAAGTTCTAAACAGCGGGGTTCGACTGTATTTAGAACCATTTTTTACAGCCTATGGGTGACCTAAATGGTCATAGTTTAACCCCTCACATCTGCTATCATTAAATTTATTTTCCTACATTCGAAACTTTGCTTAGGATTGCTGTAGAAAAGTTATTAAACTCACTAATAGTTTTTCTTATTTATCGTTTTAGGAGTTTCTACGATCCACAGTAGACATAGCAGATCTTGTTGGTCTTCATCTGGTGATGACCAGAATTGCTGGAAAGGGTGAACTGAAAGTGTTGGTGGCAGGAGTAGGTATGATCAGGGTTCTTAATAAGAGCCAACGGCCAGCAAAATTCACCAGCTTTTTCACGTGAACTCGCTGCCTACTTTTCTTTGAAAATTACCCCCCACCCCCGCCCAAAGCCAAAAATTAATGATGTCTGTGTTCTGTTCAAACACTCTAATTTTCGCTCGAGAATGCTGGAAATGCACACTAAGAGGCCCAGATCTCAAAATTTTTCCAAAGGGCATGCTCCTGGACCCCCTAGTAACTTGCGCTTTCAGCGCTTGCAAGTCGCTTCTGTGGCGTTAATTTTCCCTTCCACGCCTACTTTAGAGCTTTTATTCCTAATTATTATGTGTCTGAATCATGAGTGGGCAAGATAAATGGAATCCTGCATTCTGATTGGCTACCAGTGTGGGCGAGATGGGGCCTTTCTTGCCCTTTCATGATTTCCATTGGTCCCACAAGGAAAACGTTGTCTTTTTGGCCTTACAATAAATCCTTTATTTACCAAGTGAGTTCGGTCATGATGGCTGAATGATAAATATCCTCGTTCTTTTTTGTGATACAATCGCAAAAAAAGAACTTGGCCAATATCCAGCCATCTTGACCTCACACTTGGTCAATAACGCATATTTACTAGCCTGAATTTCATCTGATTGCTTCGAGTCATTTTCTGCTCTCAACAACATCTGAATCGACCGGCTGTTAATGCCGCCCAGTGACATCATCACTACCCGAAAACCGGGTAGTGATTTTGATTGGTTGATTGTCTAAACATTTGCATAATTATGCATAATTATGAGAAATTTTAGTGGGATTGTCACTTGATATTCAGGGGATCATATCCCTGGTATGCTTGCGAGGAGTTCAAACATTTCAATAATCTTTATCTTGAACAGCAAAATTGCCCTCGTCTTCAAAACTGAAATGCTAAATTGAACTGCGAATGAAGAATCATTACAGAGAGTCTGTAGGTTATTCATTTAGAGCTGCTTTGTGGTTTTGGCATTGATTTTGTTTATGCGAAGTTTCTGAGACCAATGTTGTAATTCGACCTCCTAGAGCTGTTTTCACCATCAAGTGTAATGAATCTGCTAGCTCTTCTTTCTTGTTCCCTTGTATTTTCTTTGTTACTAGTAAGGACCAAATAGCTTCTTTTCAATTAAAACAAATCATTGTGTTTTTAAACCAAGTGTTCCGTGTGTGTACTTATTTCATTGCGTGATTGCAACCGAGTTTGATTATGGAATTACAACCGGTTCAGAGTACTGCATGCAGTTGATAGTGTGAATGTTAAACATGTTAAACAACTTTTTTCGATCGTAATTATTAGGATCGAAAAAAGTAAAGCCATTCTGTATCATTCAGACATTTCCAAACGATATTTCTTGGTTTGACACTTGAAAATCGTGTTTAACTTTGTGCATGAATTAAAGCAAAGGAGTAGTGACGTCACTGGACGGCATTAACAGCCAGTCGATTCAGATGTTACCGAGGGAGTAAAAACGATTCGAAGTAATCGGATGAAATTCAGGCTACATATTTACATGTTTCATATTTTCATCAAAAATTGGGTGTTTATATATTTTCAGTCAAAACTGGCAGGCTTGACCAGTCCAGTTGTGAAAAGAATTTCATTATTAGTCAGGACTATCCAGCCTAAAGCTATTCTTCTAAAATAATTTAAGGATGCCCAGTGCTCTGAAAGTGTGAAATCCATGGTGCTCAGCAGAAAATGTCTAAGGAAAACAACGACAACAACAAAAACAACAAAAACTAAGATTTCCTTGTCACCCAAGAGCAAAGGTAATTTGCCAAAATGTCGGTCATTGGGCACTGTTAGAGTGCGGCCCTGATCTAGGCAGATCAGTCTATTCCTAAATTAAGTATAGCAATGAGGGTTGGATTTTAGCCTGGCAAAACTCGTTAAAAAAAGCCTATTATTTTGCTTTTCAAAATGAATAGTCCAGCTGACTTTTGGTGAATGGTCCTCACAGTTCTTTTGGTACATAAGACATTTTCTTTTTATTTACTAGAGGTGAGGTAAAGTCTGGTTTATTTTTATTCTAATCCTGTTTAGGCTGGGCCACAGCAGAGGTGGTCATGACACGCCTTGTTCCCCTGTGGGTTGGTGCCAGAGGAGTAGAGTTTGACTGGAAGTACATACAAATGAGTTTTGATGCAAATGTCAGTCTTGTAAGTAATCAATTTGCATCAGCCCAATAATTTTATCTGTGGTTTAAATTTTATTTCTCTTTGTTTTGGGGTATTTTAATGTATGATAATGAGTTAAAAACAAAAGGAAAGAAATTATTTAAACCAAATTCAACCACAACTTCTAATTATTTTTCTATTATTTTTCAATAATTAAAAGAAATAATAACGTAGTCTACAGCATGCTTTGTTCTAATAATTTGCATCAACTAATCTTTTTAGTTAAGAAGAATACTTTCTTCAGTATCAGTCATCAATGATTACTAGTACACAATGTACTGTTCTAGGAAGCTGGGCATACATTTGACTGAGTGTGGTAACAGCTTTCCTGGCTGAAATATGGCCCTTACTCTAAAGGAAAGAGTCTTTGGGAGCCAATGGCCACAAACATCCAGATCTCTTCTGCCCTCAAATACCACCAGAAAACTGAGATAAGAAAGTGCTCTACACAAATCAACAAAATCCATAAGAAATCTTTTATACATCACTGTGATTTTTTACAAGCCTTAGGATAATGTGGAAAAAATAACAAATTAATGAAAGATTTTTATATTTTTGTTCTTTGAAACATCAATTGATGTGGAGCCTCTGAAATAGTTTATTGTAATGTTGTTGCAAAAAATAGATCTAACTACACTGTAACAGTGTCCTCTTCCAAATCTAGAAAAATCACATACCCGTTATTTGCTGCTTTTTACCCTTTTGCGGCGTTACACTCTATGACTGTGATCTCATGGAAATATCAGATAATTCAGTACTAACGATTTTTTGCACTCTACCAAGATCTCTTTGGAATTCATTTGATGCAATAGGGTAGTCATAAAATACAATACTATCTTTAATTAATGGTCACCCTGTTCTGCTATAGAGTAAAATTGATGGCTCTGTGAATTTTTACATAGGTACAGCACATCTCAACAGCAGCTTTAGTTTGGCTTTGGAGCAGGACTGATCTTCAGAAGTCCTTTCTTCCACTAGTAATGGTTTTCATGACATTAGCATGTTACAGGCCCCTTCTTATTGAGTAAGTACTGTTAGTATTCAGTTAGTGATAAAAATAATGCTAAAAAATTATTCATTTTTTTGCAAAGTACATGTAGCTTTAAAACAGGTAGAAACTTGTGAAGGGACTGCTGATGAGGTTTCCACTTCACATTTTGTTGGCAGTCAATTTTAATGTCTGAGTGGATAACTCCCACCAAAGGGAGTAAATGCATGGAATCTCGAGTTATGGAGATGCATTTGTGCAAACATATTGAACATATTTTCAGCTAAGGTACTTAAGTTTAAGAGTGATCTCAATTGAAAATGAACTAAGCCATGGCTCTGAATTTTTACAGAATTTTATAAAACGGGGGGAAAGTTTGTGGCCCCAATATATCTAATTGCATTTTGCTAACAGTGTTTATCTTCGTTTAATTTTTATTGCGACACATGATTTTTAAACTTGGAATCTTTAGTGAATTAATTTAATGTGCTCTATTCAGCATTATTGTAACTGGTCCTTGTAAAAACTCAAAGAAAAGTATGAAAGGATCTTTGGCAAGAGGATGCTATTATTCTTTGAGAGAGATCCATGACTGTATGTTAGCCCAAGAGAGATTCAAAGTTGTAATTTATTATTTTGAAAATCGTGAATGTTATTTCAGTGGCTCAAGTGTTAATTTGTAATTTTGTTTTTGTAGAGTCTTAAGTCATGTCTTTGGAATTCACTCCTGGAGCTTGCTGTTGTTAAAGGCAACCTTCACATCCTGCATTGGAATTGTAGCTCTTCAGTTGTACCTGACACTAACTAATGGCAAACAAAACAGAACATAAATGCTGCTCCTCCTCTGTATTATTTATTGACCCTTGCTTGATACTTATCAAAAAAATGTGTCAAACCATTACTATAAAGCAGTGGAAGAGATTAAAAAGCTTGACTTTCTTCAATAGACCTCTTTAGCATGTATGCTTTAGTTTCCCAATGTAGGTCATGTGATAGTACTCTGGGTAACTGCTTCATTCAAATAATTCATTGTATCCCCGTTGCATGCATAAACATAATCAGTTTTATGAAAAGGCAAAGGAGCAATTTTCTCTGAGACCTCCACTGAAATGAGAAAAAACACATACAAGCTACATGTAATGAGGTCTATTCCAGCTCTAAGAAATGACTTTTAACACTTGTATCAGTCATTTTGTTTAAGTCAAGTCTTTTTTGCCATCCCTTTCTGTGAACAACAACCTCACATAGGCGACAATAAATACTTAATAATTATCCTCCCCCCTTATGGGGCTTTTCAGGGCCAATGAACCAGTAATTCAAATGGAACAGTTGGTTTTACAAACTGATGGAAAAATGTAATGGCCTGACAGTAGGTAGCCTGCATGCAGACGATAACTAGGATAACCATTAACATTCAAGTCAGAATTGTATTGACTTAAGCTATAGATGGCAGTACTGAAATTCTATTGGAAGGATGGAAGTTAGAACCAACATGTACACCGGGTTCACAGGTGCCTAGAAAGTCCTTGAATGTCCTTAATTAAACTTTGAAATAAAAATTCACGACCTAAAAAGTATCTGGAAGGTTTTCAGTTGCTTCTAGTAAGTCCAAGAAATTTGAGGCTTACTCTGGGAGCCTGAAGCATATGTAGTGATAGCTCAATTTCAACTCTGATGGCGCTTAGCATATCTAAGGGGGTGCAGGCATGTTCCACTGGAAAGTTTTAATCTGTTGAAATCACTGGAAACACATTTAGTTCTATCAGTATTATTCATCCTGAGAAAATTTTGTCAAATTGTTATTACGGTACCATTGTTTTCTTTTAGTTTCCTGCACAACAATGTGAACATTAATTTACAGTGCAACGAAGAAAAGAAAAGTATTGTGTTTGCTTTTAACAGAAAGATTGGAAATACTGGGGTACTTTTGTAAATGCAAAAAAAAACAAACATTCCCGGCGAAATTTTTGTTGGGGTTATAGAGCACCCAGCTCCATAGCTCCTCTGTTCCTATCACAGAGCTGTTACTTCACACAACCCAGAATCTCAAGTGGCTGTAGAATACAGTGCAATAAATTAATGTTACTGGCAAAATAGCAGCAACACAAATGGTAAAAGAGAATTAAAAAAAAAAAAATGTTATTAAAAATATTATTATTGCCTCGATTTTGCATGGAGCCCTTAATTAAATAGTGCTTTTATTCTTGGTCAAAAAAGGTAGGAACCCATCCTCGTAGACCCAGGGGCAGATAGTGGGGGCGAGGGAAAGTCTAAACCGGCGGAAAAATAAGGCACGAAGAAAAGTAAAGAATGGCGAGAAGAGCCCCTGGGGACAATGTCTTACCAGACCAGTTCCAAACGGTTGCCGCCGTTCTGGCTTCTGATTGGTGCCAGAAAACTTGTGTTTTTCTGGCACCAATCAGATGGTAGGAACCCTGGGGTCTGGCACCAATCAGATGGTAGGAACCCTGGGGGCAGCTTAAAATTTAATGATCAGTATCTAAGACATCAACAGTATCACAGACAATTGAAGCATCCATATTGGTCTATTGCCTTTAACTTCCATACCTCCCCACTCCATTTGAGGAACCATGGAATTATTCAGGAGAACGTTACAAAAATTGAGGTTTTTTTAAAGGGTGGGGCTTTAATTTACGGTACATGCTGAAATATTTGTAGCCTGAGAAAACAGCCAAAATTTGGTGACTCTACCACTGGTGTCTCTGCCAAATGACGTCTGAGAAATGAGTTCAAGAATTCCATACTGATGACGAGTCACTACCCAGATCTAGGTAGTGCTTGTGATAATTTTTTGGTTGAATCAAATTTCCCAGATCTGTGTAGTGACATGTCATCAGTGTGGAATTTCTGCGTTCATTTCTGAGACGTCCTTTTGCAGGAAATCAGTGGTAGTGTCACCAGATGTTGGCTATTTTCTCAGGCTAAAATATTTGTGGTCAATCACACAGTCATCTGACTTGGTCAATTTCTCATTGTTTACTCTTTAATGTGGTGCAATCATTACTCTGTTATAAGCTGTGATAGAAATTGAGTTTGATCAGTTTTTATCAAACAAAGAAACTCACTTTGAAAAGTTTTAATGCCGCTTTTGTCGTGAAAAGCTTCATACAAAACTGTACATGATAACCGCATCTTTCATCATGGTTCACTTCACGAGGTCTAGTGCGTCATGATATGAACAGGAGAGCACAGAATTATTTTCATTGTTACTTGGCCCATAGACATTCCAGAGGCTTTGATACTCACAGTTCTTCAACCCTCTCAAGAGACGAGTCTCGTTTCGAGAGACAAGAGTCTCGTCTCTCAAGAAGGTGGTAACTTACTTTTTTAACCCTGATTCAGATTTTGCTTTCATTTGCTTTGTTTTGATGATGAAATAAGTAAAAGCAAACGAAAAGAAAATTTGAACTGGGAATAACATTGACCCCCCTCCCCTCCCCCCCTCCTCACCCTAAGTAGTTGATGCTAGGCAAGAGAAAAATACAAAACCAGTCAGGCTTTAACTGGCAGAAGCAATTTCATTGGGTTTTGTTTAACGACAGTCAAATAAGAAGGAAGACAAAATCGGACACATGTCTGCTTCTTATAAAAAAAGGTATCTACCAGGGCTGTGATTAAAAATAAGATTTATTCCAAGAAAAAGCAACAGATGTGAAAAGACAACACAATACAGAAATTTAACATTATCTTCTCTCTTTCTTGAACAAAAACACCCAAAAATTCACAATTCAAAGTGTCGTCAAGAGTTCCTGTAATTTCTTACGTCCAACACATAATTCCTCAAGTAAAGTCTACAGATGTGTTTCATCAGTCTAGCCTGGGTGATTGATCTAGTGATCCGTCTTCACTTGCCAAAGTCAAACTTGGGAAACTCCTCCAAATTTCCTTCACCGAATCTCTTTCGTATTTGCTGCTTTTCCACTTCCATTTTAGCTTTCCTCTCAGCTGTCATGTCCACTAAACTATCACCGGCAGATGTGGTCTTCTTTTTGTACTCCTGCAACTTTTCCACGAACAAATTCTGTATAGGATCAGCATTCTTCGCCGCCTTTGCCATTACTACAGCTGTCACTCCAATATTTCGTCTAAAGCTGGTCTGGAAAGAGCCAGTTGTCCGAGAAAGCAGTTGTGAACATCGGAAAATTGCTGCCATCGTGTATCACTCTGAATCCCAATATTCAAAATGGCCGACTTCGTGGTCTGTGGACTCGTTTTGAAGTGGAGGCGAAGTAGACACCAATCCCCCACGTGGATATTCTCGGTCAAGATGGCGGACACGGAGCTCGTTGTAAAAGTTGGCTCACGAAAAAGTCAGGTAAGTGCTTAAATGGCCAAACTTGATATTCTATTTTAATTTACAACACTCATGGAAGGCACGATTTTGTCAGACCCCTTTTTGGACTCCATCTATGGAAGGCATAACCTTTTAGATTTCAGATTCCGATACAGTGCTGGGGAAGAATTGCTTTGTCATTTCATATCATTATTGGTCGCCATGTGGAGGGCTTCCTTGACCGTGATGATTCCGACGCCCTCTTCACAATTTATTTCAAGGTCAATCCGCTCCGATTATTTTGTTATTTATAAATCAGTGAGGCTTATACATGTCCATGATAAATTTTGAATCACACTGTCCAATGAGTGCAACAGGTGGTCATTTTCATGCCTTTTAATAGTCATCAGGCTTCGTTATCAGCTAAATTATATTTTTCACAGGCTTAGATTTCTTATCTCATACCAAGATCTCTGTGGTATCTGTTCACAGGTATGAGATTAGGAGAATGCAGGAAATACCCTCGTTTGACATTTTGCTATATCTAGAAATGGGAATCCTGTGGTCTTACATATGCCACTGGGTAACCAATCGTTGAAATGTTCTTTATTTAGCTGATGCAATAAAGGTTACCTTGGGCATTAGGAATTGTATTGGGAAGCTATTGTTTGGTGGTCACTCGAGAAAATCACTCAAGCAAATCATTGTGAATTTACGCTCTTTTTGTCTTTACAATCACAAATATTCTTACCCGCTTACTTTATCAAATGTAGGCAAATCCAACTGGAGTTGAATTCCTAGTTGTGCTCAGTTTTCATTTCCTTATTTAAGTCTCTAACGTTACCTATAGACATACATTTTATCTATTTTTGTTCCATACAGCTGGCTCTTATTCAAACAAATGTCATAGTGGATGAATTAAAGAAGTTCTACCCTGGCAGATCTTTTGAAATTGGTTTGTAATTAAGTTGTTAGTTACCTGGTGTTATCTGTCACAAATTTTTCAAAATTCACTGCTATTACTCCTTCTTGTTCAATTAAATTGGTGAAATGATTTGAACAAATCTCTCTGGATTTGTATTCCTTTAAGGACTGTATTCAAGTTCAGAAAAAGAAAACAAAAATTGTGATTTCTTGTGCCCCATAAAACATCAATATTAGGATATTTGATGTTGTAGACATCTGGCTGAAATGTATCAGAAATTGAGCCTATATATATGGGTGCAACTGTACGTGTACCTGGGATGTTGATTTTGCCGCTCATTTTCCCTCAAGTAGTTGGTTTTTCATGTAAAATCTTTTCATATCAAGAACTGTTTCGTATGGTAATGCTTCTTAAGTGCAGTGAGCTTAGCGCACCACAGTGATGACAGGAACAAGAAAATCAAAATGCAAATAGGTTTTTGGCAGATTTCTTTGCCATCATTCCATTTCTAACATGGTCAAACTTGTTTGAGATGGCAATGCAATCGTCGCTTTATTCTCTAAGGTCGTCGCTGCATCGTCGCAACTTCGATTTCACTGGAAATACTCATACTGAGGCTTAAAAGTGTGATGCAGGTGCATTACTGATTTGCGTAATAAAACTGTTGTTAATTGAACTAGTTCTTATTGCCTTTGCGACATAGTGGTTACATAAGTTTCCAGTCACGAAGTATTGAAGTTTCCACCTTATAGAGGTGTCTGTATTATAGAGGCACTCTTTGACATGTATCTTTGGGACCAACAAAACTGTCCTTGATCGCGAGACGTGTCCATAAGGAGATGAGGTTTGACTGTGGGTTAATAGTTAATATCTTAAGAATACACCAATTGTTTTTATATAAGGATCTGAGTTTATGATGGTTTGTTTTTTTATTTCAGTTTCTATGTCAACTGTAGGAGATAATATTCTGAATAAACCACTCCCCAAGGTGAGTACCCTGCACGTACTGTACATTAATGTTGAAGATTATTTAGCAATAATTATAGGATGAGTTATGGAGAACGAGATCTGTGTAATTTTTGCATAAATTTTAATATATTACACAAGGCTACTTGCCAATATTGGTTTTTGTGCATTCAAAATATTTCCTTCCTCAAAACATACTTGTTAACCTCTGCTTTAAGTTCCACTCTTCAAACATTTGCTGTTCCTTCGTAGTTTCAGGATACAAATTTAAGGGATAGTATTTTCCTCATTATTCCAGAAGTTGTCATTTGATGAGTGTTCTTTGTCTATATTTGTGCTATGTTTTTAAGCACATTGCTGTGGCTAATTTTTGTCTTCGTCTTAAGCAATGTCCACTGCATGCATTGCTGATGTATAGGGATCAAGTAAAGGGGGTCATCTCATTCACTTGAGTGGAATGAAATTGAGAGCTTTTACTTACAGGAATTTTGTTTCCTTTATACCAAGGGTGTAATATTATTTAATAATTTCTAGAAAATTCATTTATCTAGATTGGAGAAAAAAGTGTTTTCACAAAGGAACTGGAAGTTGCTTTGGCTAACAAAAGGTTAGTTTCATTATTAGACTATACCAGGAATTGCCATGGCTTGATTGTGGTAGCCAGTTCCCTGCGGATTCTGATGTCTGAATCAGCTGGCAAAATAAGAATTTCAACATCACTAGCACAACTCGAAAGACGGTGTTTACCTTAAACTAAAGCCAGGCCTAAAATGCATGCCAGTATTTCTAAACCAAAAATGTTAGCACAATTAACATCTTTGACTCTGAAGATGACTACCACACAGGTTGTCGAAACGTCAGTCACTGTCTACAACAACAGTCCTATTCAGGCCTACATTCACCCGGACGATCAAACTCAACCTACTTTTCAAATGACTCCTGGGTTCAAACCTTTCACAATTAAAAGGAAGTTGAGTAATCTATTCAGTCCATTACATGGATACCTTGTCCCACCAAAAAGTTTAGTCTTTTGCCTTGGAAGCAGAGAATATTTCCCTGATCCTCATTCAGCAAGTCGCCATAGCTGTAAAGAATGGTGGACTCTTGCAACTTGTTTTACTATATATTAATTATTACCCTTGTGTTTTTAGTGTCCATCTTGTAGTTCATTCGTTAAAAGATCTTCCCTCCACCTTGCCTCCAGGAATGTTGATTGGAGCTGTGTTCAGGTAAGCATTAATTTTGTAGGATGCTTAGGTTGCCAAAAAAAAAAAAACTCCAGAAAATTTCTGTAAAGCTAAAAGCAAGCTGCCAGCTAATTTCACTGGTTAAAAAAGACCTTACCACCTGGTCAAATTGCTTTGTTAAACAAAAACATGGGGTAATTTTGAATGTACAGTTGGGAGGGAAATGCCTGCTTGACTAAAAAAGGCTTGCTTAGCTTCTCCTTACTTACATCCCTGCTTTAAGCCTATCTTCAATCAACACCCTGTCTAACAAGCCCATGGCCACACCCCACCCCCTCATCCCTGCTGAGGAAAAAGTCCCCCAACCCTTCCTCCTTCACTTCACTTATGAATAGGAGACTGTAATAAATAGCTTTATGTGTAGTAATATTTTTGTTGACCACAAAGGATAATTGGTTTCTATGCGCTGATCAAAGTATGGTACAATCTGTACAATATCACTCAAATCTCCATGTTGAATATGAATAAAATATTATCAATATTACCCTAATCAAGGACAGCAATTAAAGTTTCATAACCTAACACTGGTATTTCAACTTTGCTAATTAAAGAAAGGAAGCCATGCCTCAATGCATTGGCTCCTCCTTCCCATCCCTCCAACCTCAAATGTCTATATCGATATCCCCCTTTCTTCCAAGGGAAGTTAAATGAGGATTTATGATAAATAGGACTGGTTTTATTTTGAACTACTCAGACGAGATGATCCCCATGATGTAGTTGTTTTCCATCCTAAACACAAGGGATCAACTCTAGCTACATTGCCTAAAGGAAGGTAAGAATTATCTGTTTCAAAAATAATAAACACCTTGATTAAATTTTTGCTGTTGAATAATTTGCACTGTCAAGGACATTAGAGCATTGGGATGGCAAAAGGTTTGAATAATGATTTTAATTAATTTTAAAATGGAACAGTGAATTATGGGTCGTTTGACTCGCAACTGCCCAACGACCATCCAATTTACGTGGATATACCATATTATTGTTGTCACAACTCCTCTAATATCTAGTGACATTTTGGAGTACTGTAGAACCCCGACTTACAGCCACCTCAGTAGTGCATGCGGTCACCTGGTTATAATTACAGCCACTTTGTTTTGGCCCTGTGAAACGGCCATACATTTTCATATAATAAACCCTCGTTAATGTGGTCGCCCATTAATACAGCCAACCACCACATTTTAAAATCCCAAACAGTAGAGTCAACTTCAACTTGTATTGGTTTATTAAAAATAGTATTACAATAGACTGGCCCACATAAGTTGCAGACAACTTGTATCAGACAACTCCAAGACGCATTGAAGAAGCTGGTTAACCATAATGATTAATTTTTTTTCTTTGATGATCAAAATTTTTATTGACAGTGTTATTGGAACAAGTTCCTTAAGGCGGAGTGCACAGCTCAAGAGGGCATTTCCACATTTAATTATTGAAGATGTTGTATCCTTCATATTACGATGTCAAACAGTATAACTGACTCAATGACATTAGAACTATTAGGCAGATGGGTGTCTAAAGCATGTTTTGTGGAGATCCAAATAATTGTGCTTTTTCTGATGATCTAATAACATTGCAACTTTATTGACCACTGAGGGCAATATCCAGGGTTTAATACCATCAACTGACGTGATGAAATAAAATATTACATTTCACTTTGACTCTGACGACGACCATCACCCAGGTTGTCGAAACGTCAGTCACTGTCAACAACAGTCTTATTCAGTGCTATGCTAACCCGGACGATGGTATTCCACCCACTGAAGAAATGACTCCTGGGTTCAAATTTTACACAATGTGCATAGAGTTAAACAGTAAGATGCGTAGAGAAAGCGTGATTATATTACACTGATTCTTAGGCGTTTACACTGGCTCCCTATGCTTTATAGAATTATTTTTAAAATATTGCTACTGACTTATATGGCTCTAAACGGTCGAGCACCTACAACTATAGATACATCAAAGATGTATCTCGGGCCGCGTTTTACGATCTTCAAACAAGAATTTGTTTGACGAGCTCGTGGCTAAATTAAAAACCTATGGTGCTATACTGCTCCAAAATTGTGGAATAAGTTACCATTGGACATCAGGCTATCATCGTCAGTTACTTTATTTAAAACTAAGCTTAAGACATATCTGTTTACAAATTCTTTTGATGTATAATTTTTATCATTAGCCTGAATTGTATTGAATAATGTAGTTTTTTAAAATTAATTAAGAGTTATGGTTATACGGACAATTAGTGGAGTATGGCGCTATACAAATCCATTTTATCTTTATTTTTATATGAGCAGGGATAAACTAATGACTTACCTCCTAGCCCTCGTTTATAATTATTAGGATTATTTTCTTCTGTTAATTGTCCTTGACGGATTTATTCAGCGTGGAAACCTCAATACAAGATTAAGCAAACTCGATGCAGGTGATAAATACGATGCTCTTATCTTGGCTGCTGCTGGGATGGAGCGCATGGGTTGGGCGGAACGGATTGACCAGGTAATATAATTTTCCAACTCTGTGAAAACTGGCTAGAGGGCTAGACCTCCAGTTTTAAAGAGCCTATTTTTACAGAATTAGCTCAACAGCATGTCTAAGCTAAGATTGGATGCCATCCAAAATATGCCCAAGTCAGAGCGATTTTCGTGTGACCTTAAAATGAAAACGCGCGCACAAAACAGAAACAAAAAACAAACGGAAATAGAGCGATTTGATTGGTTTATCGAACAGATACAAACGCGCGTGGCTTTTCGTTGGTTAAGCGAACGCTCAGGTTAAAAAACTTCATGCCCGAGAACTCTCTAGAAATCAACTGATACTTCACTTTGACGTCATTCTACAACGCGATTGGCCAATCGAACAATGCCTTCTCCATTTTAGGGTTTTCTTTGGAGGGAAAACGAACAGGCCATGTTTTGATCTTTTCATCCATTAGCTGATAAAAAAAAATAACGAACACTTAGCGAAACCATTTTTCAAGGTCATACGAAAATCGCTCTAATAGAAGAACGAAGGAAACGTTTGCTCCAAGTTTCTGTTAAAAAGACCCACAGCCTTTCCCAGGCCATTTTAGATAGTGGAGAATCAGGCCTGTATCCAGACCAGTTTCCACTATTCTTCGGAAAACGTTCTACCACTTTAAAGCATAAGGAAATGACACTTTCTGAAGTTAAAATTTAGTAAATTTCCCTGCAATTTATGAACTTGTCTTCCTGTATCAGCACAAGTGATTGACGGTTGCGTTCTTGGAAGATGGTTATGTTTTTTCTCCTGATCTCCACCTGGCAATGGTACAAAATGGAAAGAAGCACGAAAAAAAGTGAACGAGAGAGACCTCATTGTATATTCCCCCTCTGTTCTCTTTGCACCCTCCTCGATATCTTAGCCTGCATGATTGAAATCAAGGCATGCGTAAAATTTGCAATGCGCCTTCGAGTTCGCGCTTGCGCGCGTCCTCTTTCCTTGAGGCAGAGTTCTGCCAATTTGACCCCTTTGTAGCGCCCAAATTTCTCCCTCGTCTGAGTACCATACAGGCTACCACTGTTTGAATGCCTGAAACAGAAAAAAAGAAAGAAAGAAGGACACCCATGCCTGATGCTCCAAACGTCTACGATAAAATATACTGTCACAAAATTGCTGTGTTGAAGGTACTGCTGAAACTGGATTCAATCAGATAGTTACTTGACCGTTGTTAATATTCTCGTTTAATCTCGTTTATTTAGATTCTTGGACCAGATGAGTGTTTGTATGCAGTAGGACAGGTAAGTGAGAGCTACATTTAACCGGTCCATTTACACCTCTAAAAACTCGCCTACTACTGTAGGTATAGCCTCCTCCTTAAATCCTTTCAACGTCCTCCAGGCAGGCTTCTGTAGGTAATGATATCGAACGTTCTACTAGGATAGATAACTGGTTGTGTATTCCTCGCGTGTTCCGCCAAATGGTCAGGGAGTTTAGTTTGTTATGATTTCCATCAATACATATTATTGCGGGCTCCTTTGGTCGTCCGCAATCCTAATCTCTAGGTTCCTATTACGCATGCTTGGCACGTATGTAGCCAGCGTTCTTTTGGACTTCCACTAAGAAAGAATGGAATGCATTGAATAAAATGCAATCTGGTCACGCGCGTTAGTACTTTCTATCACTCGTAATCTGATCGCGCAGGGGCACCCAACTACTGTTTTCTGTAAAATATCTGCTCGGACAAGCAAATATGACCTATAATTTTCTATATCTTGACGACGGCTAAAAATTTCTAGGTGACCATTCCATTCATGAGCAAGTTTCGAAGCTTATCTTATAAATTCCTTCTGAAGTTTAATCGTTCACATTTTACTCCCCAGGTTTTTAGTAGGTCTTTTAGTAGAAAAAGGAGACCAAAAATTTTCCGTAGAGAAAGGAATCAGAAAAATTGAATTCGTAAAATTTTAAATTGCAACTGAAATTTTCGAGAAAATAATGCTGAAGTGCTTGCTTTTTCGAAAAGTCTTAAGTTGCCCTAGGATGACCGAACAGATACAAAATTTTGTAGCGCCGCTTAGAATGCATTTCTAGGGATCTAAAAGTACTCTGGATAACCTGTAAAGTGTTTTCAATGCATTCAATGCAAGTGTTTTCGTGAGGGAACCGTGGTTGGGTGCCCCTGATCACGCTGGTTTTGTCCTTCTATAATCTATCACGTTAAACTTACGCAAAGCACCAGCGTTGGAGCAAGAGCGTTTGAACCTTCGATCAAAAGCCTAAAACACGCCCACACTCCCTAACCTTTGGTTAGTACTAGTAATTTTGTCCAATCATTAGTCAGTATTCATACAACTTGTGACAACTTAATTGATTTGCTGCAAGACAGGTTCGAACGGGGGCGGTAAAACGCGCAACATCGCGTTCAACACCTTCTGTAGTAATATTCCAAATCAAGTTGCCCGTTTTGGTTGGTCGTTTCACCGTATCGTAACTCCCGTATATCCTTTTGTTCACAGGGGGCTCTGGCAGTAGAGGTTAACCTTGAAGATTCTCAAACAATTGAGTTAGTGTCTAAGCTGATTGACAAGAAAACTAGTTTTTGCTGTGCAGCTGAGAGAAACTTCCTTAGAACTTTGGTGAGAAAATATAATTGAAGGCTTTAAGAACCTATATGTAGCTATAATATAATTAGCCAGCTAACAAGCGTTTTTTTTTTGGAGGGGGTGGGGGCGGGGGGGGGGGAGGATTTTTGAAAAGGCTTTGGAATCCAGAATACAGCTCAAGGAATTCGGAATCCCACTAATGACTGGAATCGGGAGTGCAAGTTCCACGGATAAAGAATCCAGAATCCAAGTGACTTACTGGATTTCCTTAAATTGGACGAAAAGAAAGAGCAGGAGTTCAGCATTGCCGACGTGCCTGTTTATGATCCCTTAATATCAAACGTATGACCTAAAATAGTATACAACTATCCCCCGAAGGGGAGGCGAATAGTGGTGGCATATACTGAGACGCATAGCGTCGAGGTATATATCGAGCGCTATGAAAAGACCCTTAGGGGAATAGTTGTTTTAGTATTTACCAAATCAGTTGGATAAAAATGGAAAAAAGTAGCTTTTTGTAAATTAAGCACGTCACTTAGTAGGAACTTTATTAACAATTTACAAACATTTCGGGGATTCTGTAAAGCGCCTTTATACTTTTTTGTTCCTTATTCAGCATGACCATAATTTTCTATCTACCAGTGAACACCGACAAACCAAAGTTCGTCGCTTTTTTGGTGTTTGTTTGTACCACTGTTTCATTTATCGCTCAAATTTCGTCCTTCGAAAATGTTTCGAAACGAGACGCCATCTCGGCTCTGGTCGCAAAACGGTGAATAGCCAAGGATATTCCGAGTTACGGGAGCCAATCAAAACGCGCGAAAATTGCTATTCACTGATTTGGTAAATACTAACAGAAACTGGTCTCGATCCGCGTGTGGGCTCGTCCCAAAGAAAGCTACTCTTCTGAAAGTGACCAAGGCTTTTGCTCTTTTAATACTAACGTCTCAGGAAAGTCAGTAATAAGTTGCTGTTTGAGGATCTCCATGGGGTGGTAGCTTTGACGTATGACGGTTAATTTTTTCCAATGTTAACGGTTATTAGCCGCGAAGGAAATTTAGTTCTACAGTTAAAGTAATATTGTCTTCTTTGTAAATAAATATTGACTGTTGTGTTTTGGAGGTTGTAATGCCCTTTCACTTACAAAATTTCGAAATGTTTTCGTATATAAGCAAGTTGTAAGGTCTTGTAATGTCTAGAGGAAGCGTTTCGAGAATATGGGAACTGTTTTTTTTTAGTTTAGAGATTCTTCAGGAGCCAGAGGTTCAAAAGATCAGCTGAAATAGTGAGATGTGAAGTACCTTGAAACTTTTTTACGGTTAATATTAATCTACGTTTTTTACTGTTGACGATGAAAAAAATGCCTTTTTCAACGGCTGACGGTTAACCCCATTGAAGTCATTGTTACTCTCGTTTTTCACTTATTATTTGCTCAGGAAGGGGGATGCAGTGTTCCGATTGGAGTTACTGCTAGTTTGGATGGTAATCAGGTACGCTTTGTTTACTGTTGTTTGTTTGTTTGTGTATATAAAAAGTAATACATAAATAGCAATTATAGTATAAAAAAAAACCCGAAGGATTACGGTCTTACTTTACTTTGAGGCGCTTTCCATTCAGTCAAATTCTGCAAAAAATTTTAGTTGAAATGGAACGGTCCTTTCCGGGTCGGTCGGTTCAATTGATCAGTAGGTAGCGTTTCATTCATTGCATGAAATTTCCGAAAGTTTGAACCGGACTTTTTGTCAAATGAAAACCGCTCGAACTCAATAAAAAGCCTTCTTGCTCGTTACCAGGCGGCGCTCATGCTTCAACAGGTAACTTTCGCCAAATATGTCTGCTTCCCTACTAAGAGTATCTCAATGTGGCGAGAGCGAATTATCTTTCAAGGGAAGATTATATGCCGGCCGCAACGCAAAAGTCAAACCAATCAAGCGATAAACCACTATTAAGCGGTCACTCGGCCGAAGTCCCGGAAGTCGTCGTTAGTTTCTTTAGCTAGCGTTAGCGTCTTCTTCAGTTCTTGATTTATTGTTCATCCTATCAAGCAGGTAATTAACGGTCAACTTGCCATTCCCCAAGGGTGATTTAGTGGCGGATCCAGGGGAGGGGCCTGGGCCCCCCCTTTTTTAGACCAAACTGAGGCCCGAAGGGTCGAAAAAAAATTTTTTTGGAGACCAGTCCCCCTCCCCTTATCTCAAAGTCTGGATCCGGCACTGTCAGACTTCTTGATCCAGTATGTAAAAAGAGTCGCTTTTTATTATGCGGACTGGGTTGAGAAACCTTTAGCTTGGTTTGAATCTTGCTTTCTAGTTAAGTATCACCGGTGCTGTGTTCAGCCTTGACGGAAAAGAGTGCTTGAAGGAGAAGGTCTCCGGAACCCTCCCAGATCCTGCCGTTCAGACGGGTGTCTGCTCTCATGCCGTGCTCACCAAATCCAGCATATTTGTCCCAGAGGAAGCCCGCGACACCCTTGTAGCAGCGGAAGAACTGGGAGAGCAGTTAGCGCAAGCTTTGATCGCTCGCGGAGCTGAGCGAGTGCTGCGAGCAGCTAGAGAAGGGAAAGATCTTAGCCAATAGGCAATAAAAATAAGTGCGAGTTAGACCTCATCACGGTTTTTGACACCATCTTTTTCCATACACTTGTCGGTATTTCTTTCTCCGAGAGAAAAATAGCTATTTTTCGGAGGGAGAGAAGCGACGACCGGAAATGCGTCTGCTGTTCGCAGGCTAACTGACAGTTTGTTCTACTTCGAATTTACACAGAAACATTGCAATTATTTATAGCCTTACCGACAAGATGGCGTCGAAAATAGTGATAGGGTGTAACGGCGACTAGAAGTCGAGTAACAATGCTATAAGAATTTTACGTATTTTTTCCCTTATGAATAAGCTCTTGCAGTTCCATCGGTGTTCATAATCAATATTCAAGAATATAAAATTTCATCTTAGGAAACCTCCCATGTAAAAGTGAAGTATTACCACGTTAAATTATTTCTTGTTAGCATCGGAATGGCCACACATTTAGTCCAAGGGCTCCATTCTCAAACACAAAGGTTGAAGCTACTTTAGCCGGGATGGCAGGTGGTTAATCTCGCAACCAGATCTAACTTTGTCGTACGCTTAAAAAAAATTAGACCCTGTACAAGAATGGGCAAGCTTTCAAAGGTAGGAGAGATTAGGCGCGCGAGGGACTGGGTAAAGCCTGTCTTAAAAAGACTCACACCAGTCTAAACACTTTATTCCTCCACTGAGGTTGCAAGAGCAAAGGAGACTTCTGTCTGATTGGCTGTTTGAATCTTTAGTGTTCAGTCTTCTTACCGCGCGCAAAAGTGTAAACAAAGATGGCTGCCAATGGGAAAGTTTCTTGTAGTTCTCCTGCGATCGATCGTTCCTTCGAGAATTTCTGCTAAGAGTTGTTGATTTTCATGTCACAAATAGCGGGGGAAGGTTTTCAAGGATTATGTCAATCGACAGGGTGTTTTTACCTTGGCCCTTGAAAGAGGACTTTCTTTCTTAACAGATTGACCAATGAAATCACAGATGAGATTAACCGGTCAGACAAAAGTCTCCTTTGTTGGTTGCAAGATCTTTACTTAGCTTTAACTTACAGTGCGACTACTCGAACCGGGCCATTTGGAAGAAGATTGTCAAAGACAGTGCCTTGTTTTTAAGCGGAGTGTCAACCAACGTTATCTAATATTATTCAATATTTAAAAGTAACTATTTTAAATTATTTAAATTCTAGTAATTGTGTTTCGAAATGGTTGAAATATTTCACACTTGAACAGGCATCTTTGAACCATTTTATAAATCACGAATAGATCACAGGAGATCGAAAAACTCATTCGAGAAGTTCTATCAAAACCTGAAAGGAATGTGTTTCATTCTGTATTCAGGAACTTCGACGGCAATAAGTGTAAAAAAACTAGGCCTTGTGTCATTTGCCAATTCACTTCCAGGGTCAATTTTATAAAACTATTACAAGTGTAGTTTACAAGTGTAGCTGTTGTTTTAAGACTATAAAACAATGGGTACACTTGTAAATATCACATTATTTAATTTCGATGAACAAGGTTGTTTTAATCTAAAATCTTTGTTACTCTCTTATTTTGTCGAAAATTGTAGTTTTTAAATTTTTTTTTCACAATTTATGGACACTAATATTTGCAGGAGCTAACGTCAAAACGTCATTCCACGTATTTACATGATGAAATGAATTTTAATTAACAATCTTAAACAAACGCCATGCGTTCGTAAAATAAAATGCAAAACTCACTTCAAATGAAATTGTACCTCTTCACACTTTTATGCAATAAAAGGAGGAGTCACAACATTTCAAGTTTGCTGTGTCGCCATATCTTTTCCTTTACTGGCTACTACCCAGTATCTCACTTTTTCGTAAGACGAGGAAGTTTGGATCCTAGTGATGCAAGGTGGCTCGACTCTTGCTTGATGCAGTGTTTTTGAGGACGACCTTCCACTATTGAGCCTTGTGGCTTGATCTTAATTTTACATCAATGAAAATACATAGAATACATACAGACTGAACTTCAATAGCCCATGAGGCCGAAGGAATGTTTTAGTAAAATCCAACTAGTTGGTAAAAAAAATATCGAGACACAACAACTTTAGCTAGTTAAAGCTAGACTTTAATCCTTTTTCAATTGCCGCCAAAAAGCTGGCGCTTTTCGCTACTAGTGGGCTATAACATATAGCCTAGTAGTAGCTCAACCAATCAGAACGCAGCATTGATAATAGACCACTAGTTGGATTTTACTAAAATGAATTATATAGTGATAGTTATTTTTTTCGAGATCTGAAAAGACTGATTATAGTGAATGCGTATTTGTGGCGTCTGAATTATTGACTCTAACCTCACGTTTAACTATCGTCAAAATTCTTCTTCTTTGTTCGTTCCTTTGTTGTTTCCTTTCTGTGCCGTATCCGCAGTATTTTTGAAACTGGTGCGGGTCTTCCCCTCCGCACCTGTTCCAAACGAGTAAGGTGAGGGAATACATAGGTTGCCTTAAACGGATGGAAACGAAACCTGCCGCTATGCTACGCAAGTTACTATGGAATTTCTTGTGCAGTGTTTAAACAATTGCCGCGCCGCTCTTTAAAAATTTTGTTCAATCCACTCGGAGGAAAAACACATTGGAGACTACCCGTAGTTATCCGGCGATAATTTTGTGTTTATTTATAACTTTGAGAATGCCGGATACCAGACAGTCTTCTAAGAGACAACAGTACATTTAAAGAGTGCTATGCGTATTCTTTTAGGCTCCCGATGGGGAGAAAATATCACATGATAAAAATAAAATGATTTTTAGACTCTATTCTTTCAATAACTTTCAAGGAGGGTGTCGTGAGCTAACCGAAGTAACCGACAGCTTGTGACATTTCTGGTAAGCATTAAAGAAACACTAGGCGTCAGTTTGGGGTCAAATAGATGTACCTGTACACTACCGATAGAGGCTTTCTAATGAAACTATCCACTATATATACTTCGAATTCGCATTCTTTATACATGCCTCAGTAGTCTTCATATTTCAGATTCTAAATGATACGTAACAAATATTCCATGGTTTCTCTCACGTACTAAATTCGGATCAATTTAGGGTTCTGGGAAACTGCCCACCTACCCCTCCGCTAAGCCAACATTATCACTTACTTCTCACTTAGGGCAAATGTTGGCTTAGGGGAGGGGCAGGTGGGCAGTTTCCCAGAAACCTAAATTGATTATCTTATATTCTTCACGTGACTCGCCATGCAAGTTGCCAGCTCGGGCTACACTGTCTGGGCAAATCTCACCCTTTAAACCTTCGCAGTCTTGAAAAAACTTAAAGTACATGCATATTTCGCCTCTGAATTATTATGACTCTTATGTAAAAACTATCGTCAAAGTTCTTCTTTACTTCCTTGCTGTGCCGTATCCGCAGTATTTTCGGGTTCCTTTAGATCCACCTTTCCTGCCAGTATATCTTCCACCCATTGCTGAAGGTGCCGGAGTTTTGTTTCTTTACCTTTTTTCGCAAACCAGGAACTTTTGCTCTGTATAATGTGACATATGAATCTCAGTGATCAGAAACTTATGTTTGTTAAACTGGTTCTCAAACTTGAGAGTGTGAGGGGCAAAAAACACGAAACAAAACAACAGAAACAAAAACCAACTAACAATAATGTCCGGAACTATGACAGATCTATTCGTCACTTTCACATTGCCCTTGCATAATACGTCCTTGTTTTACCCCCCCCCCCCCCCAAAAAAAAAAAATGCATAACAATCGTTTTTGCTATAATTCGCCATTGGCACAAAGACCGTAATGCACCTTGTTTTATATCCCCCCTCCCGCCCAAAATAAATAAATAAATAAATAAGTAAATGCGTAATATATAACGATTGTTTTCAATTTCTCACGGGTATTGCCTTCGTCCCAAGAGAAATCGAAGACAATGGTTACGCCAAATTTGGGGGGTAAACAAGGTGCATCATGGTCTTTGTGAAAGTGGTGAGTACTCAGGTGAAATTGAAAGTAACTCTTATGCGAATTGTTTTCTTTTTTTCTTTCTTTTTTTTTTTACAAGGGGAGGGGGGTGGCAGGGCGGGGGCGAATTAAACAAGATGCATCGTGTGCAGTGTGAAAGTGGCGAATGACAGAAAATACCAATGGCAAACTCACCCCAAACAAAGTGTGTGGATGGGTCTGGTACAATAGTTGGGATACTGACACATAATCTATTATGACAGGTGTACACTGTCATGTCATGTACTCTCATTTAAGAAACGGGAACAGAAAATCACAGTCTTAAATGAATTGAAGTCTGTGCGCATATGAGCGCGTATGGTGGATGTGCAATTTTCCTCGCCACTGTAATTTTGTAAAATCTCTTGTGTAAATGTACGTATCTCAGTAATGGAAAATATTTCATTTAAATTCAACATTAGTATGTAGCGTCCCCACACCGCAAGAGGTAACCAAAAAGATGGCAGTTTCTGAGCTGGGTTACAAGAAATCAAACAGAAGTGACATACCAGTTTTGGATCAATGACTCCTATCACCGGCGAGTTGACATCAATATTATACGACTTCTGCCAGTAGTCACGCATCTGAAAGAAAATGAAAAACTTACAAAGCTGCAAGTTTACTCCTGGGTTGCGTGTTATACCACAGGTTTCCCATCCTCTGTTTGTGTTACGGACTGTGCTTTATAAATACCGCTTGAATATTGAAAAAGCCTTCATTTCTCTTAACGTTGAGCCTCTTCCACGGGGTTTAAATCGATAAAACAAACACAGAGCAACAAGATTCAACATATGTTGAGGAGTATGAGCGTTTCAATGTTTTTCTATCGGTTGAAATAGCAGTAAATAATATCGCATTAAAATTCCATAACCTCCCGTAATCGTCATGATCTTAAGCTAATATAGGCACTGTTTTTAATATCCGGCAAAATGATAACTGTTTTTTACGCATTTTCTGACTTTGTGATCGAGTTTTCTGACTCGCATTAATTTTTACATTTTCTTACATTTTGGTCTTGCTTTTATCAAGTTTATCGCTATAGAGCACCCTGCACTAGAGAGACTTTGTATCTCAAAAAAAAATTCCTTATGGGTTTTCATGACCCACAGTTAAATGTCACTACCCTGAAGGCGTAAGTAGCAGGCATTCGAAAGGGAAGGGGAGGGAAAATTGGGTGCGCACTCTTCTCACACGCCTGAAATCCCCCCAGTTTTCCATGAACTAACGAATTATGATTAAGAAAAGCTTCATTTACAGCCGAAGCGGTTATATATAAGGCATAGCCCGCAACTTAAACAAAGGAGTATTGTTGTCAGTTTTTTCCCAATCTTATCAACATTGCATGTGTCCGAATCTTCCGCAGCTCCTGCGCAACTCACCGTTGGAAAAGGATCAGGATCGACCCATAAGAAGTACAGTTTTTCGTTGTCACCATAACGCCTGGCCAGTGACTTTACCAACGAGAAGAATTGCGCGCCCTCTGTTGAAAGGAAATAAGGCCAGTTTTAAGCTGTAATTTCCTTTGGGTACGTTTGACGTACAAAACTATATCAATCTCTTACTCATCAAAGCTCACGTTCACCTTTCATGGTTGCTAGTTAAGGTTTGCTTTTTGGTTAAGAGAGACATACAACACCTCTTTCAATAGGTAGTTCAAAAAAATTTTAAGAAAAAGAAAGCAAAAAAAGGGTAAGGTACATTAGATTTTTACTTGTTTTCTTGAGAAGCCTGTCATCTAAGAGTCTCTATCCCCTAAGAGTGTCACAGCGCCTATAGTAGCCTATTCTAGGGTCCAAGACAGTGGGAAAACGGATCGAAAACAACTGCAAAAACACCGCGTGAGGACTGGGGAGAGAGAATGAAGTGGACAAAAAAAAAATGCTGAAACCAAACTTCTCCCTTCCCGCCTTTTTTCGCTCGCTCATTGTTTCGCTCCTTGCGCACTTTTTTCGCTTCTCGTTCGCTTTTTTCGCTCACCTACACTGACGGAGAGCCTGGCAAAGGCTACACAGCGCCTTAATTATTCATATATTTTTTTTCCCGTGAAATTTGCTGAATCAGTCCGATGACTCTTCGGCCATCTTCGTATGACTCTTCACTTTCCTCCACTGCTGTTCATTTGTTGGACAGACAGTTCACTCTTAGATGGACACCTTTGGGACCAGCACTAAGTGTCCATCTAAGAGTTAAGTCCATCTTGTAGTAGAGAGTTAAATAAAGAGCGTAAAGAAAGGCAAGGACGATTGGATCAATTTAGGTTTCCGGGAAACTGCCCACCTACCCCTCCCGTAAGCTAACATTAACACTTACTTCTCACTTCGGGCAAAATGATGGCTTAGGGGAGGGGTAGGTGGGCAGTTTCCCAGGAACCTAAATTGATCCGAACGAACAATAGGTGTCCGTTTTACCGAGGTGTCCCTCTTATAGAGGTGTCCCTTAAGGGAAAGTCCACTGTACCCTACTCTGTTGTGACTGGCTGAACGTGTTTTGGGCGCGAAGGATGAAGCTATAAATCGCCAGAAAGCCTCGGGTGCCGTTTCCATGTCTGTTTAACAATTAGTGAGGTGACTTATTGTTTTAGTATAATAATTACATTCATTTGATGATTATTCAAGACAATAAAATTATTGATCAATTTCCGACTCAGAAACATCAGCAAATCTGGCTGCCACTTTGAAAACTGCTAGCCTTCAATGTTATGATCACCGTGCGGTGATTATAGCGGGATGATCGAAGCGAAGATGCTAGCCAATCACAGCGCTCTATTTTCGATAATCATCAATGTATTTATACTAAACGGCAGATAGTAGCTCCGGAAAGTTAGGCTCCTGTTTTAGCTATAGAAAAGCGTGCAAAAAAAATGTTAAGTAGAAAGAAAATGAGAACATTAGTGTAAACAGCGTACTAACAACATAGTACACATGACCACATGTTTGCTTTTATACGTTGGCATTAACTGATTGCCTAGTCAGAGCTAACAAAAAACAAGGAATGATATTTAATCAGATTTCACTTTAAGACAACAGAGGACATGCAAATGTCGGTACATTTTGGACGCCTACGAAACAACAAAGTCAATGAGAAAAACAACAAAATATTTTCCACTTCTTTGTATTTGTAGTCAACCCAAGAAGTACATGTACTCCTGCCCCATTTATTCATTTTAGATAATTTTGTTTTTTTCATTTTTGTTTTAGATAATTTGTTGTAGTTGTGAAAACGTCATTCATTCATTCATTCATTTACTCATTCATATTTATTCTCCATATCATACATCATTACACTACAGTTGAATTATAAAGAAATTTAAAGGAAAGCAGATGGCGAGGACACCTGAAAGAAACCACGAGGCTTATAAAGAATCAGGTTTCCTAAGAACTAAAAAAAGTGAGTCTAATATAAACATTAAAAGAGATCAAAATATTATTAAAATGCAATGCTTTCTACTTGTTATTTAAAACAAAAACTCAAGAACGCACCGTTCGTATCGAGTCTCACGAAGGCTGTTATGAGGTATCCTTCCTTTTTCGTTGACTAGACGAAAAAAGATCATGTATTCAGACACCGTATTCACATTTCAAAGGGGGTCACCCACTACTTAAACTACGGTACTTTGTTCCCATATAGCAACACCTTATTTAGAATCATAGTTCAAAGGGGAACTGATGGCAGCGTTCCAAATACCCCCTCTCGTTGGTTTACGATCATCTCGCCTCCAACGAAATCGCCACAAGAAGTCGACTCGTCACCAGCGAATAACTCTGAAATAATTGACGCAGTTTAATACCGAGGATTACTTACGTAAGATTTTTACTTTTTCGTCAAGCTTATTCGAATTTAAAGTCGACCCAAATACAAATATGTCGATCCTAATTGACGATCCTTGCGTCACTAATAATACAGGTATAGGTTCCGTGAATATAAACTTTGACATTTGAGAAAAAACTGGCAGAAACTTTTCACAACAACTAATCATTTCTTTGAAATAAAATTATGAAAATAAAGTGAAGGTTAAGAAATTTCCGTTCATGAAGATTCAAAACAATCCCAAGCTAATTTCTATTCTTGATGGCGAGATGGGTTGGTGGCGAGGTAACCAGATACCCTCTCATTTATTCTCGCGGGAAAACGCCCGAGGTTGTTCTTCCCCCCTGCAACCCTTTCTATACAGCAGCTATAACGGAGGCTACGACTTTGAAAAACAATTAAGGAAAATGCCGCAAATGTTCGAATAAGTTGTCTCCCTTGGAATGGACTCCTCTCAGCAGGGGTATTTTGCAGGACGCCGAATGGCTCTGAAGTTTGGTGACTGAGTGAATCAAGTTTCAGGTCAGTTCTCCCAGTATACTGGCCCTTAATAAAACCTGATTCACTCAGTTTCCTAACCCCAATCACTAAACTTCAGAGTCATTCGGTGTTCTGCAGTTCGCCGAACGCTAATTGCAGAACACCGATTGACTCTGACATTTACTGATAAGAGTTAAGAAATTGAGCAAATTAAGTTTCAGGTCTGTTTTCTTAGTTAAATGACCCTACCTGTAACCTGGTTCACTCACTTTCCTAATTCCAATCACTTGACAGTCATTCGGCGTTTTCCATTCGGTGTTCAGCGTTCTGCACTGCCGGACTACGAAATAAGTGCCCTGCCACTTTCAAATTAGCACCAATATCTCGAATCATAAAATTCAATACGCGCTAATATTCGAGTATTTACGGTATCTGAAAAAAAAATGCCCTCTATTCTCAAACTCTTCTCCCTTATAACAAATGGAAGATAAGTGCTATAATCAATACTCACGACAGTCACTTACCCACGTATCGTGGATATCTTCAAGCCTTATCTTAGTCAAAATACCCCTGTTTGGGACAAAGGCAAAAGAGAAATATATGAACATTCAATCAATTCTTATTCAGAGTCGTTAAAAGAACAGCAAGTAATTGCAACTGACTGCTTACCGTTTGTTCTTTTCGATAAATTTGTTTATGTTTTCTTCTGTTATAGCCTAGAATTAAAGCACAGGATTTTTTACAAAAGTAACTAAAGGGAGAAACGCACCTCTTTACTAGCCCCACAGGTTAAAATATGTTGAATTTCGTCAAAAGTATTGTTAATGTTAGAAACTAAATCAAACATCTAAAGGAGTTCTTTATCTAAACCCTGGTAAGGTTTTCGTGTAATTGCTGTAATCGCTTAAAAAAGTTCAGCGATCTGCATGATCATAGTGATGTTTATGGAACCAACATTAAGAACTCTAGAAGTCGCCTTAAAGAATCACCTCTAATTTACGTCTTTTAAAAATGTAATTTATTTTCTAAAGAAGATCTCTAGAGGAGCTCTTAAAAACTCGTTTAGATGTGTTCAAGCGTACCAGATACAAAACGAATTCGGAAACGCTTGCTTTCAGGAAAGTGGAAAACCGCAGTGCCCGCAGCATGGAGGATGCTAAGGAAAAGAAATAGCTTAGCCTCCTCCGCAGGCAACTCCCGTTACACTGACCGTGAGGAGTCTGAGGACGAGAAAAGGAAAAAAATGTCTCCCCGGTCTCTCCCCATTCTCCAACTCGTTCTTTAAAACAGGACAATGAAGCCTGCGGAGGAGGCTCAAACCAGCTAAAACTCTACTCACGTATGGCTTTCCCTTGGGACTGGATGCAAACTCGGGCCACATGGACGGTTCTACCCTCGATCTTCGTCAGGTTTTTATTTTCCTTTTTTCCTACGTCAACTATGCGCAAGAGCGCTTTCTGTCCACTGAATAAGCATTTTTCGTGGCAAGGTTTTGAATTCTCATTAATAAGCGTCCCTTACCTCATTCGACGGAAAGGAAACAGGTTTCTCAAATGGCTTTAAGAGCTGTATACTTTTAGGCTTCTTGAACCTAAACGATTTGGCGAGCTGGGGAAAACAAGATAGCAACGGAAAGGTAAGGATAAGGCTAAGCCCTGCGCACTTTGGATCATTACAGAGCTTAAGCAACAACGATAGTTACGGCTCCGAAAACGTCAGTTAAAAGGTGAATTCACGCTGCTACAAACTTTATCGCGCTTATTCCATATCCTTCAATTCGTCAAATATTGCCATTTTTTTCTGGAGTTGAATTCTAAAAGACTGTAAAGTCGTTGTCTTGTGTTCACGTTCTCCACAAAGCGTGAAATTAGGCATTTTCACGTCGTAGTCGTGCACTGACGGCAAAGAAATGTACAAAAAAGCGTGATGCACGTGCAAAGTTGTTGTTTTGCTTTTTTGCCGTTCTCGTTGCCGTCGCCGTCGTCGTTGCTTAAGCTCATGAGGCCCATTCAGCAGGAGCTGGGTTACCCCGGTTTCAATAGGTATGAAGCACCTAAAGGGCTGTCCACACTTGATGCCAGGCCAGGGAACCAATGCCTGGATACTGGCATAAAATGGTGTTGTGTTCACACCTTGAGCTAGTACCCGATACGAAACTGTGTGCATAGTTACTCCCTTTCGCCCCGTCAGACGCCATTTTAAAATTTGAGCTTCGCAGGGAGTCCAGAGCAGAGCGCGATTGCCCTAGAACTAATAAAAACCGCAACTCTTCCGCTAGTTAGTAGAAATCATTATACAATCTAGGTAACAGATGGTAGACCATGATTTCAATTGATTTGTATAAGAATGGCAATTTCACCGACTTAAACTTAGCTGACGTCGCCTCTCTTGTGAAATAACAAGTTGTCTTTGCAAGCTAAAGAATCGCTCATGAGACCGCGGTTAACTTGCAACTAATGGTGCTCTAAAACAATATAACAATAAAACCAATAACAATATAACATACCTTTTTATCAAAGACTGCAAAAAATGGAAGTAACGGTTGGTACTGCTTGGCAGAATTCTCAAACGCTTTTATTTCTACATGAAAAAAGACAAAAAATAACATGAAAGGTAGAAGTAGTATCGCTTTTGTTTAAGAAAAAAATGTGCTCAAAAAGTGTACTATGGGTGGCTATAGCCGGGGGGGAGGGTCTTAGGCGTGTCTTTCCTTTTTCCCTATCGGTCGGAAATCATGCTATGAGAGTGACTTAAGCTTGTTAAACCTCCGTTAGTCGAGAGGAGCGAAAAGAGAAGTGAGGTTGCGCTTTCTTGACCTACGCAAAAATACGGGCTATTTTGCGGTCTCACTGACGAGTTTGACATGCTCTGATATCTTGTACTTAAAATCATGATTTTGCCAGTCCGACGATATCTGATGACACCTCTGCATGAAAATGTATTGAAATCCGGAAAATTAATGTTAATTGACGTACCAGGTGAATCCTTCTCCAAGTAGCCAATCACTTTATTGCCATCCACATCTTCAAATGAAGTTTTCTGTTTCTTGCTTTCGATAAAGGTGACTGGAGCTTCAAACATCTGACAATAAAAAGGGGCATTATCAAAACAAAACGCTTAATAACGAGTCCCTCCGGAAACTTGTACTATAAGTTCTTTCCGAGATTCGCGATGCTTACCATGCAAGGTTCCGCGTAAAGAAACAATGAAATTCGAAGAAAGCAAAATTAACTAGTTTCCCGCGGACCAGTCATTGAGTTCTTTTGAAATATAGCCCGAATATTCTACTCTGATTTAATAAAGTAAATCTTGGCAAGCGGTCAACATTGGCGAACAGACTGCGAGGTAGTTTTCATCCGTAGGTGTCTTCGGATGCGCACCCGTTTCTCCACACATCACCTGAGATCTGGATACGAGATTACACCTGTGGTGTATTTCATGGACCGTAATGGAGTAGGAGTCCATACAAACAACAACAACAACAAATTAAAAGCGAACAGGTGGACAAGATGCGACTGTCTTGCCCGCTCGGTGGCCAATCAGAACACAGAAATCGCCTCATCTTGCCCACTCGCGCAGCCAGCAACAACGTTGAATGTCACTTTTGTATTTTGGAAGAGATATATTTCATACAGTTGTAGAAGTCGCGCGCTTTTTTGCATTTGGTTCATTGATAAGGCATCGCGGCAAAAGAAAGGAATCAGTTTCTAGCGTAAAAGTGCTGATGTAAAGTTTCTTAAACAGCAAAACGGAGAAACTGACAAGCAATCCAAAAAGTCAATATGAGTTACCCACCAATTACAATGCCTTAAATTGGAACCTCTCGCACGTGACCACTGCCTGTACGCAACCACCAAATTTTGGCCATGTAGGAGGTCGCTTATGGGAAGTTCGACTGCACTTCTAAAGTGATGTATGTAGCACTCGTTTTGAATTAAAATTCTATGTGTATCACGTTTCCTAGCAATACGCATCGTTGTAAAACTTGCTGGACTAACCTTGTGCAAAAATCCTACAAGAATATCTGCTGACCTGTTAAAAATCAAAAAAGTGTGTTGATTAAAAGGGGCCACACCAGGCCATTTGCTATCTTCTTAAAAAGCTAAATCTTGTCTCCGCGTCCATTGAATTTCAAAAATAATGGTCCAGCTTTTTTATTTAAGACTATTTTTAGGCACTGAAACCTTTTTCCTGTTGTCTGTTGCCAAGGATAGCAAGGGTGGGCATGGATTAAAAAAACTTGAAAAAGTTGGGTCAACATTTTCAAATTTTAATGTTATGCCTGCAAATACCATCCAAAGAAACAAATATCATGGTTGGTAATCCCTGATGAAATTTGTTTGATGGCTTCTTCATTACTCTGCAAGACCATTTTGTATATGGCGATAAAGGCTAGCCCGAATTTCAGACGATCACTCTGAGTCGTTTCTCCTCTCAGCAACGTCTGAATCGACCGGCCGTTAATACCGTCCAGTGACGTCACTACCCGCAAATCGGGTGGTGATTCTGATTGGCTGATTGTCCAAACGTTTGCATAATTATGTATAATTATGAGTGTGTTTTTGAAGTGTTCCGTGTGCGTGTTTTTAAAGCTTATTTCATTTCGTGATTGCGATCGAGTTTGATTATTAAATTACAACAGATTCGTTTACTTTTTGCATGAATTAAAGCAAAGGAGTAGTGACGTCACTGGACAGCATTAACGGCTGGTCGATTCAGACGTTACTGAGGGAGTAAAAATGACTCGAAGTAATCATCTGAAATTCAGGCTAGATAAAGGCACAAAGTAACGACTTGTGACATAGTCCCTTAAAATGTCTACGAATAAAGCTCATCTAGCGAGACACATCAGTACTAGACACCAGTAAAGTGACTTGGCTTGCTATGCCAAGTCAGTGTAGGAATACATTTTGGGGAACTCTCAGCAAATTTGCCAAAGCACCGTTCAACGCCACACTACTGGATACCGCGCCTTAATTGGGATACTGATGCCAGGCCTCGTCGACACGTTTCCGGGTATTTTTAAAAATTGAAATTTTTCTCCGTTTTTGGAAATTTCGCATACACACGAATATGGCCCGGCGTACGCAGACGTGTACTTTCTGATCGTCGTTTCACTGCGAAAGCCTTTTCAACGGAAATAATCGGAAGTAAAAGTAACAGCTTTTTTATCCACATTAAGAACACCGCATTCAGGGTCTACTTTAACACAAAGTGACTCTTCGCTGCATGTCAAGAAGGGTATCATTCACTAACATGTAGAACAGGCGCTATTTGTTCGCCTTTTTGAGCGAACGATGCAGGAAAGCGTGGAGCAAGAGACACGCACTGCGGGGAAAGGCGCGGGCTCCTCGCTCTTTTTGCGCTTGCCTTCGGTCAACTGAAAAACGCCAAAAAAATAACGCCTGTTCAGCTGTCTAATCATTCACCTGTGACCATAATACTCTATTGTCTTTCCCTTATGAAAAACCATAATTGCACCAGAGTATTTAACACCTGCAAGACATTTAAACAGACCAACGTACATAAGTTTATCGATCAACACTATCATAATTTATCATTATAAAAATATCGAATCTGAATCTGGCTTTGAGTCAATTCTTCGCGTTATTCAAAGGAATGACAGTGAACTTACCCACACTTTGCGCTAGAGACATGCTTTCTGCGATATTGACAACAGCTATAGTCACACCCTGAGGCTGAAGCACCCTTGCAACAATCTGTGGGCGGAAAAACACCTATTAGAGGCCCACCTTTTAAGGGGGGAGGGGGGTTGGTTGATTTGGTTTTGGCAAGAGTTTTTTCCAAGCCTACTATTGTGACCAAAATTTTCTGTACAGGCAAAGGTTTTTTTGCTTCCAAGTCTATTTAAGGGGTAATTGATTTTAGAAAGAAAAAACTGTAAACAGCCTAAGAAGGGACAAATTCTTGCATGCTGTGAATAGTCAGATATTTACATGTACACCTGTCAAAAAACATCTGGAAAATTTTGTGCTATTGAAAGACAATGTCTGTGGAAGGTGTTCCTTTACAGGTGAGGCTATCTTATGGAAAGCTTCCCCCTTTGGATGGTGTTTCCTTGAAGAATAGCTGCATGTGTCTGCTTCAGGGATATACCCCTTATGCATGGAAGGTGGGAAGTGGCCCCCTTTTCTCCTTAGTGTATTCTGGGTTTTCAAATGATGTCACCAAAATTCAAACTCAGAAACTATCGATTCTTCTGAGTTTCTACTTCCATGAGGTATTACAGCACCTAAAAACCTATAAATTTCCAGTTCGAAAGGGTGCTTTGTTTTGCGATATGAAACGCTTTTGCGTGACGCGACACTTTGCTGGCGGCCGGGAAAGCTCTTGTGTGGGTTAAAAACGTTACCGATTTTTTGACATTTTGCTATTTAAACATTGGTTGTCTCAGAATAAATATTACTTTAATCTTTATGAGTTCCTCAAGCGATGAATTTATGCATTTGAAGAAAAACTCGAAAACAGATGTTTCTGTTGGTTTCCAGCGGCCATATTTGAGCCCCGTAAAGGGACACCAACATGGCATCTCCATACAAATCTATATAAATTTGGGTAAAACGTTTTTTCCGAATTTCTCGCATACGAGATCTCACACAGACCTGATTCTTGGCCAGGCTTTCTGTATATTTATCTTCTTCCATTTCCCATATTCTGGATTTTCTGCGGTATTGAATGGTTCACCAGGGCTGTCATTAAGAGCTGGGGGCCAGGGATTTCCCCCGGCTACTAGGAGTGTGGCCCCCAGCTACTTTTGTAACTTTGTAACTTTATTTGATTTACCACAAAATACAAATAACGATAAAACAAGGCAGTTACACAAAAGCAAATGAAAGTGGCGAGGAAGCCCAAAAAGAAACCATGAGGCTTATAGACATTGGGCTACCTCAGAGTAAAAATAAAGTTAACAGTAACAGTAAGGCCAGGATCGAAAGTAAAATACAATGAAGGTAAGTATAAATTAACTAATTACATAGACTGAGTTGACAAAATATAAGGTATGGTACATGTAACAATAAGTATAAAAATAATATCAGACATGTGAAGAAATATAACTATTTACTACAAGATTTGTAACTAATAAATCATATATATATATTTATTGGAAAATAGAAGAAAAATGGAACCAAAAGATATCCCCAGCTGTTTTACTCCTCGCCTACTTATTGTATTTACCCAGAAACTTGAAATCTTAGTGACAACCCTGCGCTTTGCCTTTTTATTTCTGAGGGCATGACAGTGAAAACAAAGAATATATAAATGTAGAAGCCACTTTTGTGGGTCTCCTCTTATCATAAAGCAAAGTTTCCTATAAAGGACAAGGGAGTGGCACAAGTGCAACCTTAAATGATCCACCCTCATGTGGAAGGAAAAGTGTCCCCTTATAAAGGTTAGCCCCTAATAAAGGGGAAGCTACATAGTAATACCCCAGAGGCCTAGATCGGGGCTATCGCTCATGAAAGAGTCTCCTCTTATATTAAGTGTTGCCTGAAAGGAGAAGTACTATTGTGGAAGGTGTCCTCTTATACAAGATATCCCTGTAAAGGAGAGGTACCGGTATGTGTGTACCCTTAAGGGATATGCCCCCTTAATTAAGGAGAGAGAAGTACCATTTTGGTAGGTGGTGCCCTGTAGAGGGTTCTCCATTATGGAGGGGGGATTCACCTTATTTAAGATAACCCTAAAGAAAAGGTTAATGTACATGTACTATACTCTTAAGGGATATGTTCCCTTATGGAAGGAGAAGGACCATTATGAGACATGGCTCCTAGTAAGGTGCCCCCTTAACTAGCGGCATAGAGGAACCATTATGAAGGGTGTTTTCTTACCCACGGTTGACCCAATAGAAGAGTGATCAAATCAATTTAGGTTTCTGGCAAACTGCCCACCTACCCCTCCCCTAAGCCAACGTTTGCCCTAAGTGAGAAGTAAGTGATAATGTTGACTTAGGGGAGGGGTGGGTGGTCAGTTTTGATCCGAGTAATCTTATCAGGTGTGCCCCTTGAGGGAGGAGAGGAATACTTAAATGCACAAGGTGTCCCATTAAGTAAGATGTCCCCTTCAAGTTAAGACCACACCCTCATGAAGATTGTCCTCTTGAATTTAGTGCCCCCTGAAAAGAGAGGTGGCCAGGTCTCATCTTATGCAAGATACCATTGTAGAGAGGAGTACCCTTATTCACATAATCACATACAAATTCTCTCAACTGACCTCCATACATTTTCTTTAAGAGTTAGTTAAGAGAATTTGATAGAAGATCAAAGCATTTTCCCTTTGGTGATCATTTTATCAATTCTCATAAGCTTTTCTCTTGATGGTGTATGGAAAAGGTTAGAAGAAAATTGATGTAAAGATAAAGCAATTCCTCAAACAGAATCTGAGGGGAAACGAGTGATAAAAACAAGTTTGACACATGTATTTTCAAGTAGAAATCAACTTATCCTTTCAGATTGGAAATATAAACAGATTTTACATCCATTTATCTCTCTTACGTAAACACCTGGTTTTTTTTTAATTTTTTAATCTTTTTTACGGTTGGAATAACAAGAAAAAATCATCTACTTAATTTGAAAATTTTTTCCGGTCCTTTAGGAAACAGCAAAATAAATACTCAAATACTCTGTTCTCTTTGCTAATTTTTACTTGTAAATATCTCCCCTTATGGCCAATAATAATTTTAAAATGAAGCATTTTCAGTTAGCATTATTATCACAAAATCTGTATCAAGTACAGCTGAAAAAACCCTTTTTTTGCTTATTTCAATTTTGAGAATATTTTAATCACCTCTGTCTGAAAATAATGTGACAACTGGGATCTCAAGATAATTAAGACACTTTTTTGTAACTAAGTATAAATTTTATGTTTCAAATTTTTCTTTAGATTGAATTTGCTGGATTGTCTTTGTCTCATTTAATGGTAATGAAATTTAGACAGGAAAATATCATTTCAGCTGAAAATTTAAAAAATTTCCAAAACCTTAAGTAATTAACCTAAAATTTTAAGCATTAGTGTAGAAAAAATAATTAAAATGTTATCGTAAGGGCAATTTTAAGCCCACTCCACACCCTTTAATATAATGTTCTTGTAGTTTAAAAAAAAATTAAGACTGACATGTTTAATATTATAACTGAATAAGATTTGTTCAGCTGAAAAAATGAAAATTTTCATAAAACTGCAATATGGAAAAGATCATATTTAAATATCAATCTTTTCAAAAACTGAAATCTTTTTAAAGAAATTCTGTCAGTACAATTCCAACTTGATTACAGTATATTAAAGGCAAAATCACTTCAAGAACCACCAGTTTTATATTCTGTGGTTGATCTACGCAAATCATTTATTATTAAAAAGCAATTTACACTGTCAATTAGCACAAGATAGAATTAATCATTCATGACTTTAGGTCTCCATAATTACAGGAATAATATTCTCAGCATTAAGTACACTATCTTCACAATTTCTTACCACTAATATGCTAAAGTTTAAAACTGTAAGATTTTTTTCTTTAGTTAAAATTTTGAATTGGATCATTTATTACGATTTTGTGTCCTTTTGATGCTTAAGACCATTTGCAAAGAGAAACAATCGTGCATCAAACATGTACCCAAACGAATTAGCTAAAGCAAAAAGGAAATTTATATATTAGGCTGAAGGCAATCCAATACTCATGTGTGACTTATCTGAAAGATAATTCCATAAAATATTCAGATGCCTGCATAAGAACTTTAACGAATATTTCAAACTATAATTCAGGCAAACGCGAGATGAATGTTAAAGCAAAGAGGATTACTTTCATGTGAAAGGTAAACAAGACTAAAGATCCTGTACCGTCTGCGGTACCTTGATGGCTAAAACTTGCATTAAATGGGATCCAAGCTTAAGTAATACGAGCTTCCGTACTCATGATCGTCCGTTTTCATATAGCCTCCCTGCTAGCAGCTTACCTCAAGCATCTTTTCGTCCGTCTTCCATGACCGATCGGCCTCTTGATCTTCCTTGTTCGCGTAGTAAAACAACACCGCTAGTAGTCGACTTGCTTTCATTGTCTTGTTGAAGTTGCTTTCGGTGAGCTTAGCTACCCTTTTGATTCCGTCATCTTTGAGATAAGGCGGGAGTCTTTCTTCTTCCCTCGTGATCTCACCATCGTCATCTAAAGGGAACGCGCCTTGGAAGAAAAGTGCACAACCAACGATGTAAACAAAGATGAAGTCGTTCATAGCCAAACAGAAACTGACAACGTTCCAGCGTTGCGCTCTATCGGCATGCGAGACACTACTGGTAGGGGAAAGCCACGATTTCTCCAGGGAGCCCTAGGGATGATGATTTCTCGCCCTCACTTCCGGGCATCATTTTGAGCCAGATTTTCAATGAAGAGCAATCTGCGTTCCTGTTCATAAACATATCATCACCTATCACAGGAAGTCAAG
>CALNXK010000019.1:1557500-1655000 GCA_942486035.1 Porites lobata | reverse complement strand
AAAGTGATGTAATGACTTCTCCTCTCTATTAGTCAATGTCCTGTTTCTCGAATTCTAGTAAAAACATCATTGCAGTTGTTATTATTACACTGTATTTTTTGGCTCTGGCGGGACTATTTATTCAGATAATCTGTTTTGTTTTTACTATTAGCCGCTGCAGTGGAAACTCACGTTTTCCAAGAGTAGAAGACATGCCTCATTTCCACTATGACTTTGTTGATCTTGGTGAAGATATACAAGTAAGCTTAACTTGTTTTAAACTATTTATAATGTCAATAGCACTGAGTGGAGTCCAATTGATCATACAAGTGATAAACAAAATCCGATTCGTTTAATCACAAGACAGTATGATTTCAGACCGAATTGGACAACACAAAGTTGTGTGACCAATTACATTGTAGTCATAGCTATAACAAAATTTGCAGTGTTCTAAGCTTTTTTAAAGTTAAAACACAAGATATTCCAAGAGTTTTTGCCAGCAGTGAAAAAAAAAACATTCAAATGCATGCACGTGATGGCGTGACTGTCCAATAGCTCAGGCATGACAGTGCTGTCCTATCAGTGCTGAAATCAGAACAGCTGATAGCCAATGAGATTTGAGAATTTTGTTATGTTTATGAATAATAATTGTGAAATAACTGTTAGCATGAATCTTTTACAAACAACTCCTCTTACATGAGCTGGACTTCCCTCTCAAACAACCACCCACTCTCCAGTTTAGAAGAAACTTTCTAGACCTTTTACAGCTATAAATTCCAGTAAAGTCAGTGAAATCTTGTCTCATTACCTAATTCCCACATTCTTGACCATTTTACAACAAAAGCAAAGGAGGAAAAAAAGAGGAAAGGGAGGAGAAATGGAAAGAATGAGAGAAGAAGGGAAGATGATGTAACAAGAAATTGCTTACTCTATCTTTATCTCAAAATTGTTCTTTCTTCAAGCATTGCAAACCTGAAAAGCTGTATTCTACATTATGTAACAATAGGAAAGAAATGGAGCACAGTTTTCAAATTGTACGCAAAGACCTGCCTATATTTTTTCCTTTTTTTTCAGTGATGGCCGGAATATTATAGGTTTACACATAGCCGTAGTTGCTGCCTGCAGTGTAGGCGTATTTGGGCGGCGAAAGCTTATTCATCTTTGTATTTTTGTAGCTACCATCTTTGATTTTATGATAAAGGAAGATTGGGAGACGCCCCATTTCCTCCTCTGTTTTGGAGTTTCAACATGGCACTTTCGCGAGCAAAAACCTTTGCCTGCCCAAAGAAAACTCTTGCACTGCAGGCTAGTTTACACAGTGTATATATGAAGCTTTGAACAGCATTTTTCAGCAAAAAGTCTAGAGGCCAATGGGTTCCTCTTTCCCTCTCCCGGCTCCCTATCCATCATGGTGATGAAATCAACCAGTGTGAGATTCCAAAGCTCGAAACTCCCCACACTGTCAAGTTAAGGTCAAAGCCAACTCAAAATTCAGGGGATAGATCAAGTTTCTTTCCGTACGTTTTCTAAGTTGGCTGGTCTGGTTTTTGCCAACATTGACGGATTGTCAACGTTACATTTTTTTGACATTGAGGAAGTGTAAGACGGTCATTAAAATTCTTGGTTTGGTTTTATCACTTTCCATAGTTTAGTCTCTATGAAGGAAAAGGAGGTGAAAAACGCTACTATAACGGACACTCTGTGGAGGAAGGTATTCTTTTGGTAAGTTGATGCTGTAATATTACAAGAGCTCGGCAAGATAAGACAAGAACTTTATTTATACTACACACAGGAAAGAAACATTGAAGAAACCACCATTTTCAGTTGTTGATCCAATATGTGGAAAACAAATAGATGTTTAGTTTTCAGTTTTGTATAAAACGCGGACTATTTTGATTTCTTGAATTTTGAGTTGTAACCCTCACTAAAATAACATACATCTCAGAGAAGTACCGTATCTGCTTGATAGGGAGTCAGCGAAAGGAATTTAACAAAGAGCACGCTAAAGGACCAACCTGATACATGTGTCTAGGCTGGCGTCCTTTAGGAAGTGTTGGTAAACCCTTTCACTTCTAAAATTGGCCAAAGGAAAAAAATACCAAAAGTAATAATTTTTTGTTAAAGCCTAAAAAATAAATAGTACCATGTGAAAGTGCTGCTGAAGAGGTTTCATTTGAATGGTTACACGATAGGATTTCATCCACAGACTCAAAAGTTAAAACTACATACTAAATAAATAGTACCATGTGAAAGTGCTGCTGAAGAGGTTTCATTTGAATGGTAACACCATAGGATTCCATCCACAGATTTAAAAGTTAGAGCGTTACTGCCACAAATAATAACGCTATAACGTTGTCTGGAGAGGGCGTACCATGGTTTTGTAGGATCTTATTCTCCTAATGAACCACTATCTAAGAAATATTGACATTGCTAAACATGTGTCTTTTCAAAGAATTTAAACGTAACTTTGCAAACTTGATGAATCATGAAAAAAAAAACTTACAGAAGGGAATGACCGGGTAAAAATAGCAGCTCTAAGCGAAAAAAAAATTTCTCAAAGAAGGCAAGTGAGGGGAAAGCCTGTCCAAGTTTGTATCTGGTTGAACAGTTTGTTACGAGGTGTGATGAAGGTTGTAAAAAGAAATCTTCATCTGAAAAAAATCTCCGTTGAAAAACATAAAGAGATCGAAAGTGAAGAGAGGATTAAAAAGATACAAGGTCGGGAAAAAAAATTAATCGTTTCCAAGTTATGGAAGAGTCAAAATGAGAATTGTTTCTTTTAAACGCCCTTTTGTCAAACTTTATGATATCTTGTGTTGGCACTGATTATATGCACCGGTACGAAAGTCGCACCCATTATCAGTTCCTTAATTCGGGTTCGAAACAGCACGTGGCAGTGAATATTCGAAACTCTTTGACTTAGGACTGGAACTAACACGCAGTCGAAGCTCGTTTGGGGAAATATGAAAAAAAAATATCTTTATTTCCTATTAGCCTCGATTTCAAGCTAGTTCCAGTTCGTTGCCAACATACTGAAGAATATGACCCATTATTGACTTATTAACAGCAGTTATATTGGACTCGATATTTTTGCTTATTACATCCCAGACAATAAAATGGCCATCCACAAGAGAATCATTTTCAAACGTAATAACTCGGTTAATTGTTTTGTTTCGTCTTCAGAGGCTTGCCTCCATTAAGTTCCTAAGAATTCAATATCGCCGAGCTCATTTTGCCGCCCACATGCATTGCCTTGTTGTTCTGCAGTGAAAAGAGAATTCTACATCCTAGTTTTTCTTCGCTGTACAACCATTTTCAGTGTTATTTTTAAATCTTAACGCAGGTCAACGTTATCTGTCGCGGAAAGTCGTGGATACTCACGCGAAGCATCGATAATTTTCGATTACTGGACCGGGAACTTCACAGGTATGGCATAATATTTTTATTCTAAAGTTCTCTATATCTTATCCTTTCCTCAGCTCTTTGTCGTGGAGTGGCCTAAGTTTTATAATTTTTATTTTATATCAGGAAAGTGCCCCGCAATGTTTAATTTTAGCAGTCGTACTTGGCGATTTCTTCCGTAGAAATAAGGTGAAATGATAAGTAGCGTGGTAATGGGGCATTTGGTTGCGTAAGACTCTATAGCTTTCGTTTGAAAAGTCACGCTTTAAGATTTTAAACCTTAAATTAAATATTAATAGTCGCTGCCTTTATCAAAACAACGACCGGCGAAATACACTTTGACATGAGTAAACTTCACGAACATCAGAAAATTTTTATCAAAAACGAGATTTTTTTGCAAGGTGGTAGCAACCGTTCGAGTAAAAGCGACAAAGTATTGATGATAATTATAGTTTCAACAACAGTAGTTATAAAATAATTTCGTTTTGTTATTTTATTACTAAATCCATAACTCAGGCAAGCATGACAAGAAATTTGCCAAACAGATCGCCGGAAAAGAAGCGAAAGCAAGCGAGATGTCTTTTACATTTACATTTGAGCATGGGCTCTGTGGAATTTTTTTGGAAATTGAACAGTCGTCTGCTCGGAAAGGCCTTCTCGTTGATAAAAACAGCTTTAAAAGAACTACTGAGCCGTATGCTTTCCCTGCATGGCATAGTTATGTGCTTCAGTTAAGTTTTTTAATGTTCAAACGACAAGTTACTTTTTGGATGAAAATCGCGGAAGTGAAACTTTCTCGTTTTGTTGTCATTTATACTTCACGGGCTTCTTCTCAATTTTGCGTCCGAATACGAAACCAAGGTATGAGTCGATTTTTCTGGTGTCATGTTTGTTTGTTTATAATTTATACAAGCGAAATGAAACTAAATTCTTGTATCAGTTGACTGAGTTCTGTTTTATTTTCCAACCGTGTCGCTGTTTAGTTCTGTAATGCTAGAAAAATGAACGAGAATATTTCTCGTTCGCTTTGTCATTCAAAGCCATGACACTCATTCTGTGGAGCTTAGAAGCTCTCAGTTTAATGCCGTCTTATGAATAAATATCACTGTTAGCTAGTATAGTGACACAATATTTTATAGATTAATATAGGAAGGCAAACGTTGCACTTAGAAACTCAAATTTGCGTGGAATTTTCTAACAACAGTCGTCGTCTCTCTTCGGCGGCAAAATAATAAATTCGTAAAGAAAACAAATGGCAATATCGTGATTGCTCACTCAAACGTGAGGGGAGGTTAATATACGTCCTTACTGACACACTTTCTAATTAACTATGAATTTCAATTTGACATTTTTGTCAGGAAAGTTTCACTTATTTCGCGTGACTTTTTTTAGTTAACTCCAAAGTACGTAATATATGACTGGGTGAACTTAAAGAATCTGGGGGAAAAATGATTTCCTACGCTAAATGTTTACCTTCCGTGCCTGGACGGGGGTGAGGTAAAAAGAATTTTTGTGTTCTTTTTAAAATCACGGAAACTAATAAGTACATTTACATGTAGAGATAAAATCTTAAATACGGTAATACTTTATTTTTGTCCATGTTTCGGCTTTGTTTTGAAGCAGATTTTGGGATCGTTGTGGTAGCCCAAGCAAAGACCTTGAAATGGATATACTCCTTCCCTGTTTATTGCTTTATATTCGATACTGTCGGAGTGCTGGCGAGCTACTCGGTTAAGTCGCTCAAATTAAAGTCATTTCGCGCCGATTAAAACGTTGCCGCACGCGCCTATAGCGGAGTCATTAGAGAGTTTAAGCTTCACTTATACGGCAAACGGCAAACGTCAGATTCAAGTTGAGAATTTCTCAAAATAGAAAATGAGCAGATAAAAACAGCTCAAAACAATTCTTATGGATGAAAAATTACGTGAAATTACTAATTTAGGTGTAGAAATAATCAACAGTAAACGACAAGTAAAGAGGTAACTTGGTCACGCGGTGTAAATACGCGTTTGCCGTTTGACGTAAACGTGATGCGTAATCTTTCTATTAGGACGTGTAAGCAACTGCGAGGGCGAAAACAATAGTAAGCCGGTTGAAATGTCCAAAAACAAGTGGTTTTGTGTGCAAGACAACAACTCTGCACGTGCATCTGTATGTTTCACTCAATTTCGTGGCAGTTCCAACTGTTTGAATTCTGATAAATTTTGTGACGCAGCTCTTTTAAGGGGGTCAAATTAAGTGGGCATATGGCGAAAGTCACTACCTCGTTCTTTGACTCATGCTCCACAACCCTGACGAATGCACGGCAGACTAACTCTAGCTCAAATGTTCTGTTTTTTAGATGCCTCTTTGACAGATTTCACAGCAAGTTAAAATCACTCCAACGCTTGCAAGACACTGATCCCTTCTCTAGGAGTCATGTAAGTTTAAATTGTCTTTTTCCGGTATGCATAGACAATCGATGAAATCGATAATCGATAACATTCGATAGTAATCCATAAAGATTGATAAATTGATTTAAAGATCGATAGCGGGAAAAGTTGTGGTAATCGGTTATTATCGATTTTATCGGCGCTAAAATTTTCGACTTGTTTCAGGAAAACATGAGAAAAGAACGGCTTAACTTCAAATTTATTTCCATATTAATTGTGACTTAACGTTTCAGGATAATAGGCCAGTTGCACTAAGAGGTCACGTGACCAATGCTTCCTTTAAACGATGAGTTGGAATCTTGCTGATGCCAAAGATTGACAGAACACATAAGAATTATCTTACACCCGAAATTTGAGAGGAAACGCATTTAAGGGAGATATTTTATGGCACTTTGATTTTTCAACAAAGTAGTATGATTTGTATTGGCCGCCATGTTGGAGGGCATACTCTTGCCCTCCAACATGGCGGCCAAAACTACTTTTTGCTTATATCTTGTTAAACGTTTGATAGTTACTCTCAGATGTGCTGTAAACGTTACCACATCATCTTTTCAACATTTCCCTTGAACTTTAAGTGCAAAATTTGTGTTCAGAAAGAGGAAATTCATAACTTTAAAATCACATTTTGGTCACGTGACCAGCTACGAACTTACTCATTTTAAGAAAATGGTGCGGGTTTGAAAAACCAAATCACTATTATTTTGTTTAAGATATGACCCACTAATCGTTTTTCGAAGGCAAAATCATATAACTTTCATTTTCATAAAAACGATGTCACATGACCTCTTAGTGCAAATGGCCTATTACTACAACGAAAAACGTCGTGGTAATCGATTTCTTGCTATTGATCAATAAAATCGAAGTATCGGTAGTTATCGGTTTATCGATTTATTTTTCCAGTATCGGGTTTCATACAAATTGTCCACGCCAGAATAGACTCGAAGGAAACACTATTACATTAGACTCATATGATATGACAGGGCTGAATAAAAATGTGAGGATGTTTAGAAAATTCTTTTGCAAATGATTCTTATTTAGCGGAGACGCTTCGTTTGTGCGTCTTCTTTTGTTCATAGCAAAAAATAGAAGAGAAATTAGAAAAGTAGAAACGAGAATTGAATAAAGTATGAATTAAACTATCTTTACTCTAAATGGGAACCTCAGAATCCACCTTAAAAATCGCCAAAATGTGAGGATGTTTAGAAAATCCTTTTGCAACCTCTCCCGTCTCTGCACATGCGCAGACGTTATTTAGCCCTGTCTTATGATATAACTTTAACTGTCAAACCCAGGCCTCCGTGACCGCTAATAGTATTCGGATAATGTCAAAGCACGTGCGATGGAAGCACGTGACCTGCTAGAACACCATGCTTATATTTTCTTGTAGTGTTAAATCTAATAGTAAGCCGGGGTTGAAATGTCCAAACTTGATATGCGTTCTCCCTGATACACTATCTCAGGCCATAGTAAATAAAAACAGTGGCGTGGTTTTAAAGCCCATCAGACTCCCTTGTGATATGTGTATTTATGGACATGACGGTGCACAACTTCAATGGCATTCCGATCTTTCTTATCAATAAAAACGACCCATTAAGGATAGTTCATCCGTTAGGGAGCTTCCAACATAAACTACAGGACTGTTGTTTTATATTTCACGTTTGCCCTCGTTCAAAACCAGTCTGCTCAAATATGCTTATGCTAAAACATATTGTATTTTAGGAATGTCGCCAGTTGCTGCAGGATTACTTGGCACGATTATCTCAACTTGCTGATGATGCTATGAACTGTAGTGCTGTTCTCAATTGGTTTGAGGTGAGCTTCACATCTTTACAGCGGCACAGGGCCCCATGTAATCTTCCGTCGTAAATTTAATCGACATTGTTGCAGTGGCTGTTACTTCAACTCGCTGCACTTTCTTTCTTGTAACTTTTTTTTTTTTCACGTGTATAATGAATGTGTAAGTTGCTGCTCTTTGGCTGACCTCACGGCGGTCATGTTGCTTGACAGCTAATAATGGCGTTTCCCTCCATTAGGAACTACACCGCTTTTTCATGCAAACTGTGGAAAAAAAGTGTTGTTTAGTCAACCATCATATTCGTCTTGTTGCCTGGTTGTGAGCTAACAATGGATATGATATTGTCTATTTATCTGTTTTATTTTTTGTGAAAAGTGAAATAAATTAGGACTTGAACTTGGGGTATAGTTTAAAAAAAGCCACACTTAGTTTCAAAAATACGCCGTTGCAAAGTCAAACCGACGAAAAATAATTAATTGATGAATATTTTCTCTGCAACGTCTGTTGCTTTTCAGCTTGATAACCATGGAAACCACATGTTATTGACAGATGAATCACCAATAAATGTTCCTGGAATAGCCGCTGCACACGTGATCAAAAGATACACCGCACAGGCCGCGGATGAAATTTCACTTGAGGTATACATATAATCATTGTGAATGGTTTATATCCACTGTGTTGGCTAAGTTATCCTGCATATCAAATGTATCTTAACACCCAGGTGGATCGCATCGGATTTGGCTTTGAGGTGGAGCCACACCGATGCAAATTCCCTTTCGTAAACGGTCGCTGCCACTGTTTAAGACACTTAGAAAAGGGAATTCATTCGAATGGTCACGCCCACGGTTTTCGTCCACAGGCTCAGAAGTTACCATGTGAAAGTACTTCTCAAAAAGAAGCTTATTTGAATGGTGACATGGTTAGTTTTCGTTCACGTATTTAGAGCTCACACGTTAAAGTACTCCAAAAGGTTTCATTCGGTTAGTCACACTAGAGGATTCGCTTAAGGCTTAAAACTTCCGCTTTCTTGCTTGTTTCTATACTTTTCTGTTGGTCTCGATTGATTTAACTTAGATCAAAAATTCTTCAATTTGTCAACGCTTATCTTGACTTGTTTGGACGCGATTTTTTTGTCTCTCTCTCCTATCGTGAGCTACAACAGCAGCGATAACGAAATGAATGGATAATGCACGAATTCACGGCTTTTTAATAAATACACATACATAGTTTATTGCATAGCTTTCCCTTGGGGGCTCTTCCGCCATACATACATGAATTGAAAAATAAAATAAAATAAAATAAAATAGAAAACTATTTACGTTTCGATGATATAATAACGAACCAAAAGGTAATAATAAAAATAATCATAATAATCATAATACTACTACTACTATTAATAATAATACGTTAATTGTGAAGACTATATACATTTCAATGATAAAAGACTGTCTATGAATTAAAAAGATTTTTAAAATTCCTCTTTTTAAAAAACGGTAAGACTTTCCGTGTCTTATATCCTTAAATAAGGTATTATGCATTTTTGCCCCACGGTAGGCAAAAGCCCTTTGGCCAATTGCCAGGCTGTACCTATTGTAGGCAACGTAAGGTCGTTATTCTGCCTAGTGTCTCTTTGGTGAGTTTTTTTCGTTTTTGTCGTTAAAAAGCAGTTTGTCCCTTACGTTAAACCAGTTAATGATCGTACCCTCTAAAACCAGCTACGATTGAGCAGTTATAGTTCTAGACTAGCTGAAGTTTTGTAACGTTCTTATTGCTTGTGCTACTCCGTACAGTCGGATAGTAAAATAGACTCTAAAATAATTTGCGGAAGACGAGAGAATTTACGAGGCAGATTAGGTTCTTTTTTTTATTTAAGAGATGCTTTATCCTATTAACTCTTGTTAGTTTAAGCATTTATTGCGGTGGCGGGAGTAACTATACTGTCTTATGTCTTACGGAACACGCAATTTTAAATCTATACTGAATGTGTTTATGCCCTCTGAATACGGTCAGAATCAATTTAGTTACGCTGGCACTTATTACCTCAAAGTTTATGACGTGTTTTCAATTGCTGTGGATTAACATATCCTGTTGCGTGTTTCCGTTGTTCAATCTATGTCTTTTTAGTCACGCGTGACCTGTTTTGAAGAGGTTCCGCATGTCACGCCAACGGGAGCTTTTCGACTTTTTGTTGTGGTATGAAAGGGGGCGTAACATAAAAACAGACAAATTAAAGAGGCTGTGTCACGGCAGTCCAGTTCATTTTGTTTAATTTTGCCAATTACTCGCCTTCGATCGCTATGGAACTTAAAGTAAGCAAAGAAATTACATGTAAATAACAGAATCAGAGACCCGAGACAAACAAATATGTCTCCTGAGCATGATTCTTAAAGTTGCAAGTAGCAGGGATCAACTTTGAAAAACTGTTAGGCTTAACAGTTTTCAAAAATCCTAATTTCAATCCGTTTCAATCTTCTTCAGTTTTGCCCATCCGCGACATCTGTTGTTTCTGTTATATTATTTTAATCCTTTAAAGTTTTAAGCGGTTATTTTTATGTTTCTCTTAATTCAACGGGCATTTTGTAATTTCTTAATTTGGCTCAATTTCGTGACACAGCTCCTTTAAAGAGCCGTATTGCGTTTTACGAAGGTGTCTGAATAATGAGGGTTGTCGCGTTTCAAGTGAAGTTTCGTCTCCTCGACATGACATAATTGTTAATACTAATCGCTGTGAGCTACAACCGCTCAGCTGCGAAGCCATTGTTGTCTTCCTGATCGCTTGGTCATTTTAAATGGAATAAAGTAGAAAAAAGGATTTTACAGAGATTCTAGAAAATTTTCTGACCGCCGGGCATTTAGTTATTTTAAGACCCTCCCCAGCTGTCTGGCATATAGCCACAGCGAATACTAATAGGAAGAAGAAAACATTGGTATAGTTTAATAAAAGAACGAGAGTGCTTTATCAAAGTTTGATAAACACGAACTGAGAATTTAAACACTCAAGAAAGCGAAATATTTAAAAGTAACGCAAATAATATCAAGATAAAGTGTTCCAACAACTTTCCACGGCGGTACAGTGTTTTCAACAAAAACTTGGGATGTAAATCTATTCAATTTGGCACCAATAACTGGTTTTGGAGTTATTTTGGACAAGAAAATTTGACGTGAAGTTAAGCCGTGTCTCTTTCAAATATAAAGAAACTCATTTAACATTTAATTCCTTTGAACTTCCTTTAAAAATAATTTTCCTTTTTGTTTTCTTCATGAATTGTTTATGAGGGTCGTGTGGGTTAAGCTAGCCACGTGTTGGGAAGGTTCTTGGCGCCCAAGACGAAGATGCCAAGCGTCAATTTTCGTACAATTTTGCGTATGACTGCATAGTGCCAACAATGGCTAAAATCAGGTTTAGTTAAAGTGTTTCTTCTTCTTCTTCTTTTATTTCTGCTTGCGTCTACCGTTTTTCGTTTGACAAGGTTTGTTTTAGCGAATTTTTTCCTCTTGAGATCCGCTCACGTTTCTCGCGCGACAGTTCATCTCTCCTAGCTGTACTATGTTTAATCAAAAACAGCCCCCCGGGTTCTTCATTCCATTGAGCCATTTCAAATAAGGTCGTCGAACTTATCATTGAAACCAGGTGAGGCGAAGCCTGCATTTTACAGATAAAATAATGTTACTTGCGGAAAGACCCATTACAGAGAACAGCTAGCGACAAGAGTTTTGTTTTAGTCGCGTGACTGTCTCCCAACTATTAGGTCAGTTTCTATAACGGCGGCGGATCACGTGAATCAACTATTCATAAAAATTAATTTGAAGGTTGATATCTGTTCGATCTTTAGACGGTCATTATTTTTAACTATTGAGCTCTAATTGTCTTTTCTTTCAGCAGCATACCATGAATGGTTCTTGTTGTGTTCTCATTATTCTTAAGCGAACTCTTCAGAGACCATTTCTGTAACCAACTCGATCACATTTTTGGCCACCTGTCTGAGGAAGGATTCATACGATGTGATCATTAAATTAATACCTCCCTGTGCTACTGTTCATTAAAAAATCTAATTCTAACTTTTGAGTCTGGATGCAATCTAACCATTCAAATAAAAGCTACCACTCCAGGTTTTTTTCCTGTGCTGTAGTTTGTTGTGCGGTACAAGGTGTTTCTAACTTTGATTATTTGAATGAAATCCTGAAGCGTGACTATTTGAATGAAATATACTGAGCAGTGCTCTCCTGCTGCGCTGATCATTAACACGAACCAGAGGTTGCCCAAGCTCGAAATATGAGCATTGGCGAGCATCGGCATTGCTGCGTCACATTTGAAATATAAGGATTTGTATGGAGAAAAAGAGTTGTCGTTTCTGTAACCTACAAAAATGAAAGGATTTCAATAAAACAAAGAGCTTCCCTTACATAAAATGTGTTACGTCTCTCCTGTGTGGTCCATGGGCCGATATATCCGCCGTCTTACGGGTCGTACTGTAAACGGTTTTCCAATAACACCCATTAAATGGCCATAAATCGGCTCAGAAACCACACAGGAAAGAAGAAACACACAGCTTAAGCCCAAGGTTAGCCGATTTTTATTTAAATCCTTTTACATTCGAAGGCTACAGAAACAATTGTTTTCTCCCATGCAAATCCTTATATTTTGAGCGTTACGCAGCAGTGCTGATGGTCATATCTCGAGCTTGGGCTACCTGTGCTAAAACTGTACAATTTGTTTCTAAATTTTGCGTTTGTAGGTGAAATCCTAAAGGGAAAAAAAAACAACTCAGTATTAACCTTTCTGTAGTGCTGCCTAATGCTCTACAAGTTACCTCAGACTTGGGGGAAAAAGTCACGAATGTGTGACTATTCAAATGAATGCTTTTCAAAACACATTCTTTTGATGCCAGTTGCCTTTCAAATGAATCTATTTTATTACATTGCGTGGCACAAAAATACCATAAAATGACATTTTCTGTGAATTTAGTCCAAAAAGGACTTTTATGACGGGAGCTGTATATTAATCTTGTACAGCGGAAACCAAGTTGTCGCAATTTTGCGCAGTTCTTTCGCTGTTGTTTATACCTTGACGTAGCTGACGTAAAGAGGAAATTATTCCGCTCGATGTAGCGTATCCTTTGTACAACGCGACTTTACAATATTTCAGTAATCAAGGATGAATCTCATTTGATTTAGGAGGGAAAAGACTCGACTGCCAGCAAAGCGAAAATCCATAAACGCATTCTGCGACTGAATCGTTGACCTCTCTCTAAAATTGCTTCATTTCTGGTAAGAACCATGGCACATAGAATGTCGTTTGTATTAATTTTGACTATGAGTTGTTACATTACGTTCGTAGGCGACCGTATTTCGCAATCGGCCACGTTGTTTAATGCGGTAGACGGTTTCTTACAAAAAAGAAAAATAAATAGGTAGTTATTTCCAAAGTTCACCGAAGTTTCTCCTTGTAGGTTGGCGGGATCATTTCTGTTATTGATATGCCACCAGTTGAAGAAAGTTTGTGGTGGCGAGGAAAACAAGGATTTCAGGTATGCTAACGATGTGTTATTGTTTTGGTTAGATCTGCGTACGAGGCGAAAATCCTTCACAGAAAAGCACCACTCTAACATTTTGGTGTTTTCGGGAGCATTTCTTAACAAAAAAGCAAATCTTGTCAGTGTTGTTTATAGTTGTTGTATAGTATTTTTGTTCAGTGTGTTATCCACTTTGTTTTTGTCATTGATATGTGTATCGTGTAAATATTTACCCACGGGCATTGTATAACAAGCTTATTTGGATGAAGTCAAAGCTAGAAAGGTAGTAGATTATAGCCAATCATCTTATTAGATGTTTATATGTGATTGTTACTGATGGTTTCCTCGCCCAAGTCATTTCTTCCCTTGAATGTAAAGATGTCTGTCCCTAGTATTAATATCACTTCTGCTCCCTCGACTGCCTTTAATAAAAATGTACGAAAAATCCCATTAAGTCGTACAATTTAAAAGAACTTCTCACGAGGTTTCGTTTTAATTGTCACACTGTAGAATGTCATCCACAGACTCCAAAGTTAGATTAGAACCGACTTGTATAGCGTGTTAAACAGGATCACATCGATATACTACTCAGTAACTTCCATTTGAGTGGTCACACTTTAGGATTTCATTCGTAGACTACAGAACAAGTGCAAGGTTCCAATGAAACTAATGGTTACTTGTAGAAATATTGTTCAAGAGGTTTTATTTAATTGGTGGCCCCCTGGCCGGACCGGTCGTCCTCAAACTAAAACGTTTTAACTACCTTACATGCCTCCATAATAAAAAGGGTCAATTCATTGTCATTAATATTCTTACGCGTAATTGGTATTTTTGACTTTCATGCTATCGGTCGGAGACCATCTGAAAAGTCCCTAAAAAAAGATATGAATCCGCAATCGTTTTTTTTTAATAACATGTAATTTTTGAATCCACTAATGCTAATAGATTTTTTCCCCCTGTATGTTGATATAGTTAAAAATCAGAACTTTGTATCCATTTTTTTTGTTAGTTACGCTTCACATATTGTAGCTCTGTGTAATGAGTACTGCAGTTTTTGATGCAGTATTTAGTGTATTACGGCTCAGCCGTTTGAGAATTTGTTAGAAGGGCTAAACAAAACGCTAATTTAATGTACAACTGCATTAATAATCTCGCCCCAGCTTATCTCTGTAATTTGTTTGCCCCAAGAACACCGAATTACTATTTTCCCAGCGCGAAGAAAAAAATAATGCTCCCAAAACAAAGAACTGATTACCTGAAGCGTAGCGTCAGGTACAGTGGCGCTCTTCTATGGAACAATCTTCCTGAGGAAATACGTACATCAAATTCCTTAGGTTTCTTTAAGAGAAGTTCCCATAGATGGTTGTCTGATCGGTACTCCCACACGACAAATATGTAAAACAGTTTTTGAGAATTTTAAATTAATTTTCTATGGTAGGCTGATGTTTTTAACCGTGTATAAATAAAGTTATCATTCATCATTCATTCATTCATTCACAAGCATTACTTAGAATGCGCCGTTGAAGAGTTTGCCGAACCATTTCACTCTCAAAAGTGGGCAAAGACAAAATGGGACAAAATTTTTGAATATTTCATTTTGGAAGTGTTAGAACGGAAAAGTACCTTGTGAAGCTACACTGCGTGCAGAGGTTTCTCTCTTGCATGGCTTTTAGCGTTTACATAGTTGTTCAGGTAGCTGACACGAGCGACACGAACGACTTTACCTCTGCTCGCAGGGTAAAGTGAAACAAGTTATAGGTAAACAAAAAATCGTCCAGCCACTTTGAGAAAAGTTGACTGTTTCGCCTAAACCTTCTGAAAGAGCGAAGGGCTATTCGCCCATATCACAAGCCTCAAATCTTAATGCCAAAGTTATAGCGTTTGTATTTGCTAATAGCTAATATCTTTGGATTGTCTTTTCAGGTTGGATTTTTTCCCAGTCAGTGTGTTGAAGTTATCGGTGACAAAACGGACGGCCAAAACACGCTTCCTAGCACTGGGACCTCACTGCACATGTCACCTGGTAAGATAATTTGTTTTCGAGCCGAGCGAGCTCGTGTCACTCGCGTGTTTCCACGTCACTTTTTTCCTGCGTGTGTTTTGCTCGACTCTCGCCGTTCTCATTACTAAGTAGTGCTCGCGCGTGAAGCAGCGTCATTTTGGCGGGAAAACGTGATGATCGTCGTCATTCTACTACGAGTTTGAGTGAAAATGTTGTAGTGGCAGAAACAAGTTATCAAATGTTAAAATGTTGTTTGACAATATTACCGGAAAAAAAACTTGAAATAATCACATCTGGTACTCGTAGTCATTCTTGTCCTTGAATCTAAAGGTCTCTAATGTCGTAGTAAGACATAGCCAGTATTTGATGACTTGCCTTTTTGGTCTTGAATTTGGTATTAACCTGTTTTTCTTTCATTTTAGTTGCCAAGAAGCGAGGGAAAATTGTCACTTTTCTCAGACTGTTTCTGTCTTCTCGACCTTCCAAGGCTCGGCTCTTGCAAAGCGGTATTTTAAAGTAAGTCATGCGAATTGTTGATTCCTAAGTTCTCCCATATTCAACATAACGTGGGGTTCTAAAATGGACCTCAATATTAAATATCCCGCGACCTCGAAAGACGAACCTATTTGTGCTAGAAATGAGCGAGATAAACAATTTCAAAGAAAATTTCAAATGTTTTCTTCACTTTAGGTTTCAGATTAGAAGTAAAGCTAGAAACACCTAGTGCAATGAGCAATACCCAAGGAAACTACTACTTTTTAGCTTTCGTTTAAATGGTCTCAATTCAAGACTTCATACACTGACGTTAGTTAAGTTAGAAAAACGTTTAACAGTATAGTTAACATCACCACATTAAAACACTGCTCAAAATCTTTTATTTGAATGGTCACACTTTAGGATTTCATCCATGAACTAAAGATTGAAAGCATCCTAACAAACATAGTCAACCATGTCACAAAAAAGTACTTTTGGACTTCACCTACAAGCTGGTAAACTGCAGCAGTGGCTCCGAGACAACTTGATTAACATCACGTTTCTATCTTCGGAAATGTCAGGCCATCCCTATTAGGTCTCGTCCTCCCCTACCCGATTTAAACTCGCGGTTTCTTAATTGTTTTGCAGGGAGCGCACGTTTGGTTGTGATTTAGGGGAGCATTTAGCAAAGAACAACAATGCAGAAGGTAAAGAGTCTTGTGCAAATTATTGCTTGCGTCTGCAGTAAGCCTAATAACAGTAATAATAAAGATTACCGAGGACGTTCGACCGGTCCAATTTCCAGGCTCTCTCTCTCCTTTAGCAGGTTAATGATGTTATTCGCCCCTGCGATATCTGCGGGGTCGATGTCAGATACGTGTCCCAACATTCGTGTGTAAGTTGTCCCACACAATCACTCCAATCTTAGAATTGCATTCTCCTACGTCGAACGCAAATGTTCTTAAGGATGTCGCTCCTAACCAAAATTTGGCAAAAGTGTCCTCCATGAGTAAACAGGGAGTGGTTACCGTAATGAGTGTAAAGATTTTTCATAGAACTTGTATTTTTCTTCGCTAGTTCCACTTGTGTTAGTAAAGTGCTCAGAAGTTATCGAGTCACACGGCATCGTTGATGGAGTTTACCGATTGTCTGGCATGTCATCAAACATCCAGAAACTAAGGTTAGTAGCGGCTGGTAGACTTTGTCAATAAAAGTTTATTGACTGACGAGGCTCGAAGAGCGAAATACATTACGAGGATTTTAAGACTTCTAGAACATTTTTATTTTTACATTTTACATTTCTTACACGTGCGTCGAATGTGGTAAAGACGTGATGTCTTATTTTGCAAGTAGTTCAAGTTATTCGAACACATTCCTAGTCTCGGCATTTACAATTTCTCAAAAATATTCATTTATTCATTCATTCATTCATTCATTCATTCATACAAGCGCGGGGAAAGGCGAAAGGGAGGGGAAGCGTCCACTGGAGCCTTGGTTCAAAGACTAGAAATTTACATCCTCGAACAAAAATAGTTAGGATAATTTGGAAAAATTCCTTCTTTTTCCTGTCCTCTCGATCCCTCGCTTAATGAATGGCCGTTCTCCCCACTCCCCTTTTCTGGAATGTTGTTCTTAACTTATGGGAGGTGGTAGTTTACGAAAGGTGGTCGCACATGGTGGTTGTACTGTGTTTGCTTGTTTGTTGTTGTTGTTTGTTATTTGCGAATAAAATTGCTTAGAAATACAGACGAGGGTTCAGACCCTGAGAACAAGTTAGGAGACGTGATTATCCTTTTTTCAGTTTAAGGGAAAATAAACCCTTTCATTTACATAAATTGTGTTTCAGGTTGGCGTTTGATGGAGATGAAGCACCTGACCTCCTTAAAGAATGTTACATCCGGGATATCCACTGCATCAGTTCCTTACTCAAGATGTACTTTAGGTAAGAGTTTCCTCTAAGTGTTCTATTCCTGATCAGCATTGTAAAGGGTTGATAACATAACCAGAACCTCTCCAAGTAAAAACTGTCAATAATTGCTTGTTATTTTGTAGTGACTGAACATGGATGTGTTTACCTGTTAAGTTCATGAAACGTTTCGTATTAAATCTGACTGCTAGTTTTCCTCCAACAAATAAGTAGCGCGACCGAGATTTTACAACGTGTTGGGCTGATTTTGTTCCCCTCTTCCCTTTTTTTTCTTTCCCTTTCCCCCTTCCTTAGTGTTTTGGTTCTGCCTTCAGCCTTTTTGTTTTGTTCGGCTGTATTATTGCATTCAGTATGGCGGGCACAACATCGCTATGTTAGGGTGCGTTTCATCATAGTTAATTGAGTGGAATGGTTATGAAACCCGTCAGACTCCTTTGTTATATGTTTTTGTTGACCTGAAAGTGCACAACGTTCAAAAGAATTCCTATCATTTTGATTGTATTGACCAATAAAAACGTTGCATTAATTTATTCCGTAACAATTTGCCAACAGAAAACAAAGGATTGTGCACTTTCACGGTGCTTTGAACATAAACTACAGCACTGTTGTTTTTATCATTGATGTTTGCCGCTTTTCATAACCAGTCTCCTCTAATAACTATGGTTTCATTGAAAAATCCGGATTTCGGATTTGCAATCGAACGCGAAATCTGAAAACGGATTTCAACGCTGAGACATCTGTGTTTGGATTTCCTTTTTACCGTTCGATTGGGAAATCCGAAAAGTGATTTGAAAAACTGTCCTCAAGAACAGCAGTCCTGCACGCGCACGGTTAATTAATGAGCTTTAGCAAAGACGACGGCGACGGCAAATAGGACGTCTGAAAAGCAATAGCTTTATTTCGCAAAACAACAACTCTGCACGTGCATCACGCTTTTTTGTACATTTCTTTACCGTCCTTGCACGACTACGACGTGAAAATGCCTAATTGCAAGTTTTATGGAGGACGTAAACAAGCGACGTCGAATCTCGTTTTCTCTCTCTAAACTTGAGTCCGGTCCAGAAGAAATCAACCCCAAGGAAAATCGCCTACACTTGCCATTTTCAGCAAATTGGAATAAACGGGAATTGATTTAAAACTGACGTTTTCGCTGCAGTTGCCGTTGTCGCTGTTAAAGCTCCCTATTAGCAAAGGGAAGACCGCTATTTATGAGAATAGTTTTCCAAATGCTTTTTTCGGATTTCCCAATCGAACGGTGAAGAGGAAATCCATGAAATCTGGATTTGGATTTCTTTATTGAAATCCACCCTGAGGACGGATTTCTCGGAGGTGAAATCCTTTTTCAGACCATCTGAATCGCGTTCGATTGCAACATTTAAATCCGGATTTCCTAATTGAACGAAACCTTAGTGTCACTTTGCCTTTGCAGTCATCTTCTGTCGATGTTCATTTCATGTAGAAAACTGATGAAGATAGTGGAATGAATAGAAGGGCGTCTAGAGATATGCCATTTTTTAATTTTTACAGCGTGCGATGTAAGAAGCTTTTTAGATTTAAGGCTAGTTACAAGCATAATAAGTGCTGATGGCAAATAACAACTGATATTTTTTTTAGGGAGCTTCCAAATCCTTTACTGACCTATCATTTGTACGACAAGTTCGTGGTAAGTATCGCCATCAAGACGTCTGCTAACTACGTTGATAATATGGGTTATTGACCCAGCGTGAGGTCGAGTAAATGAATTTAATTTGAATACTTCTGATTGGTTCATTGAATTGTCATTATGTGTTGTGATTGGCCAATGTGACTGCGGAGACTTTGAGTAGGAAGCAACTCGTCAAAGCTGTGCCTGTACAGTCTGTCTGATTAGGGAGAAATGGTTCCCCTTTTCCCAATCCATCGGTAACTTAAGAGTGGTAAATGCGTTTTTTTCTTATTTTCATAGTGGCTACACTAAATAAATGCAAGGAACACTTGTCTCTTTCTCTTTTTACATGCCTCTCGTTTGTTTCTTGTATTGAACGAACTGCTGATGATATAATTTTGATCAACCAGTCAGTTTCTTTCCGTCTAAGAAATAACACCTTTTAAACAACCATACCGCACGTCACAATATGCTCGTAAATAGATGCTCTTTTAAGTAATTAATTTTTGCTACCGTTTTGTTTTCAGGCCGCTATCCAGATAACCGAGGAATCAGAGCGGCAAATTGCCGTGCATCACGTAGTACAACAGCTTCCTCCGCCACATTACAGAACACTAGAGTATCTCTTACGTCACTTGGCACATGTAGCCTCGTTTTCGCCTGATACCGGCATGCACGCCAAGAACCTGGCGATAGTATGGTCCCCAAACCTCTTACGGTCAATGGCCATGGACGGTGGCGGCGCCGCGCTCTTACAAGTCAACGTGCAGGCTATTATCATTGAATACCTTATAAGGAATGTGCACGTGTTTTTTGACCAGGACGCGGCATCCGCGGTGATTGTGGCAAATCCACGTTACTCTACCGGTTCCCAAGACATCCAAGCAAAGATGGACTCTGACCCCGGTACGAAGCCTTATGAAGTTGTATTGTATGAATTTTAGTTTCCTTGCCTTCGTCTCACTCGCGAAGTATTTTTTTTGACCATGAAAACTTCAAAACAATGAGTAATAAAAGTAAGGCGTCCCTGGGGGTAGGCTGTCGGTTGTAAAATGAAGATTTTCTGCAAACATTAGTGTCAGAAAAATCAACTCGTCTTAAAATCTTCCGCCCCATTTCAACTTAACCAACAAGTCTACCGTCTGTAGTATAGTCGAAATCGGTTACCTTGTCGCATTAACTTTCTAGGTTTTCTTATAAATCATGAAGTTGAACAATTTCTCTGCTACATTATTATCCCTCATAAACATTACCAAATACCTACCTACTACTACTACCTAAACGTGGGCAAGGATGTTAAATAAGTTATGTGCGATTTGTATATTAACTTTCTAAACTTTTAGTAAATTGTCAGTGTTTTGGTAATATACTTTAACTTTTGCAAATTTCTCTCTTCTTACGTTGGTCAACATTTGGTGTGATTTACTTACTATCTTTGTTTTCTACATTTCCTGTAGACATTGCAGGTACTCCGTCTATCGGTCCTAGGATGGCGTCTCTATCCATTTCTCCTCCTACAAAGCTGATTTCCCTGGAGGAGGCCCGGGCACGAGCCCAGAGCACGCCGTCTAGACCTACGGCACGTTATATGGGTTCCAAGCCGACAGACGCTCCACATAGGTCCCAGACTGCTGTTTATCGGACAGCAGTGGACGTTCCAACCAGGCGGAAGTCTGGGGAAGGATCTATAAGCGGGAGAAAGTGGAAAGGCTTTTTTAATAAGACTAAAAGTTTTGATGCACCGGCACAACCTGAGACAAGGGTTCAGGAAACAAAGCAAGGGACTTATGTCAGTGTAGTGCGCGAGACGCGGCCTCAGCGTGGTGTCATGGAAGGTGTACGACACGCGCGGAGTGCCGAGAATCTTAGTGAAATGCCTCGTGACCCGCCGCCTCGACCAGCAGTGAGAGCCAAGCATGTGCGTAGTGAAGCCAATCATGCTGTTAGTGAGATAAGAACTTCCCTTCATCAGCCAGTTACGATATCATTCGTCCACCAACCCGTTCGGGAACGTTCGTCGACGAGTGAGGGCGTGGTTCCGTCGCATGTCAAGCGACACCCCGTGTTGACATCGTTTAAGCGCGTCTCTTCAGATCAGACTGTATTCTGTTCTAAAGTAGAATACCACCCCAACAGGACTCTTCACCGTAGAGCCTCCACCGGAGGTGAACAATTGGAGATGTCTGTGCATAGGCAGGAGATTCACGCGAACAATGAGCATCGGCCCTTGTCGGTTTACGACAATCGACCAGTGTCGATTTACGACAACGAGCCACCGAACGCATTTCGATATTCATCACCAGTATTCTCGCAAAACTATAACTCGATACCCGAGGAACGGTATCGATACTCTTCGCCAGTAGACGTGACTACACCTCCCTTCACGAGAACCACCGCCGTGGAAGGGAGGCTATCCCAACAGCAGGTTGCTATCACAGGAGCGAGATTGGCCCATACGCCTCTCGTGTATTGCGCGAACAGCAATAGACCAATGCATTGAACAAAGGCACGTGATTTGCACGTGTTTCAAATCAAGTGTTCTGTGCCTGCGTGGCGTAAATTTCCAATGGTATTTAAACTTGTCACTTTTGTCTTTTGTTTTTCATTTCCTTTTTACTCCCTCTATTATATGGCTGTTTATACACAAATACGCAAATGAATCTCCATATTTCACATCCGGTAGTTGTTTCGTAAACTCGTCTTTTATCGTTACAACTAGCCTGTTTTTCTTCGTACTTATTACATTTGAATATTCACATGTTAACAAAGTAAACTGTAACACAGCAACTGTAACACAGCGTGTTACGGATTATCCTTCATGAGAAGTTTCACAGTAAGGTTTTCATTTGCAGATCCCAAAGTTTAAACCACCCTGTACAGCACAATAAACAGTACCACAAGAAAGAAATTGTGGAGAGAGATTATGTTCATGGTCATACTTAAAAGATTTTATGCCGGCTAGTACCGTAAAGCTATAAACGCATATAGTTTACCCTTCCACTCCTAATGGTAACTAGTTAAAAATAGAACAAAAAAAAATCAAATTTTACTTTGTAGAATCCTGAGAAATAAGTAGGACGATGCAAACGTTCTGTTAAAGACGGTTTTTTTATGGTAACACCAGAGTATTTCATCCTCATTTAAGAATTAGAGTGACAAATTATCTTGTCATAACTTGGTCTAGAAGTGGAGGGGTTAAGTAACAGGTTATTGTTCAGATTGTTAGTCGAAGACACAAGATATTTAAAGCGCATTTTATATCGTCTTAAGTCTTATAAATGATATTTCTATCGCATCACTTCATGAAGTGATTTTTTAGCCAACCCGGCTTCTTTAAAAATAGCATAAAGAGAATGTCGGAGCCCAAGAAAAGATGAAAATAGTCACACCACAACTCTGTAAATTTTGATATTTTTAATTTATGACGAGAGTGAGAATTGTATTTTTACTTGTGTGTTATATTAAAACTAAGAACTGACCGTTGGTTTGAAAATGTTCATACTTCGTTACATTTAATCAGCAGATTATAAACTGCCTGATTTAAGAGGCAATAATGAAAACAAAATGAAGCCTTGCCATGTTTAATTCCGAGCACTTTGATAATTTGCTTTTTGTGTATGAATTTAGTCGATAACTAGGCTTAGAGCGGACGGAAGCAGAAACACACGAGAGCGAGCGCTGGCCGCACGCCTCTGTGTTTGCTACCGATTCTCAACTGTATATGCGTCACTCTGGTTAAGGTTTGAAAGTTTAAATATACATATATATTAAGAACAGAGTACAGTTTTGGATATTTAATAACTTAATCCCACATACCACTCAATAGAGTAGGAACTATTGCTACGATTTTCGATTCTTCAGACCTTGGAATTAAAGCTTCATTTCAATTGTAACATTTGTCTGTGATTTATTACTGTTATTAATTCTACCGCAAGACGCTCAATTGAACATGAACTTCGGCTGCAGTAGTGCTAGGGATTTGTAGAAAACAAATCAAACTTCTCAAATGAACGCTTAAATTAGATTCAGACATTACCCTGTAGATCAGCTGAACCGGGTTATCGCCCAGGTCTCGTCGAACCTCACATGTGATGAACGTATTGCTAATGAGCAAAATATAATCTATTTGTTCTCGTTCATTAGCGTTTGGCTCGTCACCAGTGAAGTTCTATTTTTGACCCTGGTCTAAGCCGATCCCAAAGTAGAATTTCCAGCAAATGTGTGGAAATGGCGGATGGTGAGGTGTCAGCTGACGGTAGTTTAACTCATTAGCATTAGCCTGCGAGCACGCTCTCCGTTTGGGCAAGTCGCGCGAGAGAAAAAAATGTACGCGAAAGGAGACCCGAGTGCGTGGGACTTCCCGCTCGCTCGAGGGTCGCATGGAGAGCTTGCTGTGGGACCGAGCAACACAACCTTCTTTGAGTTCAGTTGGTAATTAGGGATGGAAAATAACCTGAGATCAGGCGTCCTTCCTTTGTTCTTTGTATGATCAGCAGTAAAAAGTATAGCAACAAGGAAATTAAGCGGCTAATGCTCTGTGACACTGGTAGCCGATGGGAACCTGGCTCCGCGGCATGGGCTCCTGTCCGGGGTGACGCCCGGCCTCCTGTTTTTGTCCTTCTTCATTACGGAAAGGTCTGGGAAACTAAGTATAACTGGAAAAACAAAACAGAAACAAGCTGCCTAAAGGGCAAGAACTTGAAACCGTTAAAGCGGCTTCTGGGTTCCATAAGACATCTTTTTACACCGGGCTTTCGGAGCCAAGGGGACTGGGTGGGGGGCTTTAGTTAATCCCATTTCCCATACTTTTTCGGAAAAAATATAGACTTACTAAGAACACTGTTAATTAAGCACCTCGGTTTATTAAAATACGATAATTACAAAAGTTGAACAAGCGCACTAAATCTAAATTACAACATGAAATATAAGAACTACAATATCGTGGATAACGAATTACTCCTTAATTTTAGCGCGAAATTTCAGCGTTGATTTATACTGAATTACAAAATTCCATGGCCACCTTCCGGACGTCTCAGCGCCAAGATAGATGTCGACTAAGTTTTAATATTTAAGGAATAAAAATGTGACCGTATCTAAAGACGCTTTAGAAAACCTAAAAATACGAAAGAGTATATCAAGAAGGATTCTAACGGACACTTTGTCTAAACTTCTGAAAATTCTGAATTTAAGCCAAATTATAAGCGCTAAATAAACTCTGAAGGTGGCTCGATACAGTTTTTCAAGGTCAATACCTTCCAAGTTTGAGCGTAAACCATGTCGCCATAAACAAAGATTTGGAGAAATTAACACCACAGTTGTATTAGATAAAGATGAAAATTTGTTATGATCAGGGCTGCAATGACATCAGAGTTGTCACAACAACGAAATGACGCCATTACCTATTTTACTTGCAGCATTATTTCTCGGCACTGGGAACTGTTCTTCCAAAATCTTTTACTGGAAGAAGTTCTTATGGTTAGAAATACGGTAAAAAATGGACAATCTTCATGTTCGACTGTTATCTGTACTAAATGAAGAGCTTTTCACATGCAATTTCACCTCATAGTAGTTTCAATCTTTTTAAACACGTGTGTGAAAGATCATGGAGATACCTCCACCCGATTGCTAGAAAGAAGGATTTGATTAGTGTGTATCAAGGCGCTCTTGTTGGCGGTATTGTAAACATTTAGGTCTACTTTAACAAATTAGTGACTAATTTTAAACCGCTCAATAAATTTCTTAGAAATTTAAGAATCTTGAGATTAACCGTCCTTTTATATGACTTTTTACTTTCAAGATTATTGATATATTGTAAGGCAGTAAGATAAGGGGTTCAATTTCCTAATATTTTGTCAGACATTTTGTGTTTACAAGTAAGAGCCTCTCATTATTCACGGCTATTGTCCACAAGTTTCTTATTTTCGTGTACAACAAGAGCTAGCATTTTTGCATTATGTCAAATGCATTGTTAGTTACTACTGATCACGCAAAAATAAAACTTTCAGACAATTCCCTCTAGTCAACCTTGGTCATCCCTAGTCATCCCAAGTCATCCCTAGTGATCCTTAGTCATCCCGGTCATCCCTAGTCATCCCTACTCATCCCTGATCATCCCAAACATCCCTTGTCATCCCTAGTCACCCCTAGTCATCCCTCGTCATTCCTAGTCATCCCTACTCATCCCTGGTCATCCCACTCATCCCTCGTCATCCCCAGTCATCCCTACTCATCCCTGGTCATTCAACCCACCCCTAGTAATCCCCAGTCATGCAAGTCATCCCTAGTCATCCCAATCATCCCTAGTCATCCCCAGTCATCCATACTCATCCTTAGTCATCCCTAGTCATCCCAAGTCATCCCAAGTCATCCCTAGTCATCAAAAGTAATCCCTAGTCATCCCAGTCATCCCTAGTAATCCTTGGTCATCCCTAGTCATCCTAGTCATCCCTAGTCATCCCTAGTCATCGCAGTCATCACTAGTCGTCCCAAGTCATCCCTAGTCATCCCGCGAAATTCCTAGTCATCCCAGTCATCCTTAGTCAACCCTAGTCATCCCTAGTCAGCACTAGTCATCCCAGTCATTCCTAGTCATCCCTAGTCATCCCAAGAAATCCCTAGTCATCACCAGTAATCACTAGTCATCCCTAGTTTTCCTTGGTCATCCCTAGTCATCCCTAAGCATACCCTGCCATCTCTAGTCATCCCACTCATCCCTAGTTATCCCTAGTCATATCAATCATTGCTAGCAATCCCTAGTCATCCCAGTCATCCCTAATCATCCCTGGTGATCCCTAAATAGTCATCCCAAGTCATCCCTAGTCATCCCAGTCATCTTTAGTCATCCTTAGTCATCCCAGTCAACCCTAGTCGTCCCCAGTCATCCCTGGTCATCCCAGTCAACCCTAGTCGTCCCCAGTCATCCCTAGTCATCCCAATTCATCACTTGTCATCCCAGTAATCGATAGTCATCCTTAGTCATCCCAGTCATCCCTAGTCATCCCTTCTCATCCCCAGTGATCCCTAGTCAACCGAGTCAAACCTAGTCATCCCTAGTCATCCCAGTCATCCCTACTCATTGCTAGTGATCCCAGTCATCCCTAATCATCCCAAGTCATCCCTTGTCATCCCTAGTCATCCCAGTCATCCCTAGTCATCCCTTGCCATCCCCAGTCATCCCTAGTCATCGCACCCATCCCTAGTCATTGCTAGTCCTCCCAGTCATCCCTAGTCATCCCAAGTCATCCCTTGTCGTCCCAGTTATCCCTAGTTATCCTTAGTCATCCCAGTCAACCTTAGTCATCCCTTGTCATCCCTAGTCATCACAGTCATCCCTAGTCATCCCTAGTCATCCCAAGTCATCCCTTGTCATCCCTACTCATCCCAGTTATTCTTAGTTATCCTTAGTCATCCCAGTCATCCCTAGTCATACCTTGTCATCCCTAGTCATCACAGTCATCACTAGTCATCCTTAGTCATCCCAGTCATCCCTAGTCATCCCAGTCATCCCTGGTCATCCCTAGTCATCCCAGTCATCCCTAGTCATTGCTAGTCATCCAAGTCATCCCTAGACATCCCAAGTCATCCCTTGTCATCCCTACTCATCCCGGTCATCCCTAGTCATCCTTAGTCATCCCAGTCATCCTTAGTCATCCCTAGTCATCCCCAGTCATCCCCAGTGATCCCTAGTCACCCCCTCATCCCTAGTCATCCCTAGTAATGCCAGTCATCCCTAGTCATCGCTAGTCATCCAAGTCATCCCTAGTCATCCCTAGTCATCCCAAGCCATGCCTAGTCATCCCAAGTCACCCCTTGTCATCTCAGTCATCCCTAGTCATCCTTAGTCATCCCAGTCATCCCTACTCATCCCTAGTCATCCCTGGTCATCCCAGTCATCTCTAGTCATCCCTCGTCATTCCTAGTCATCCCACTCATCCCTAGTCATCCCTAGTCATCTCAGTCATCCCTACTTATCCTTGGTAATCAATAGTCATCCCTAGTCATCACCAGTAATCCCTAGTCATCCCAGTCATCCCTAATAATCCCAAGTCTTCCCTACTCATAATAACTCATCCCTGGTCAACCCAGTCATACCTAGTCATCCCTATAGTCATCAACAGTCATCCCTAGCAATCCTAGTCATCCCTAGTCATGCCAGTAATCCCTAGTCATCCCTAGTCATCCCTAGTCATCCTTAGTCATCCCAGTCATCCAAAGTCATCCCTAATCATTCCAAGTTTTCCCTAGTCATCCTTAGTCATCCCAGTCATCCCTACGCATCCCTACTCATCCCCGGTCAACCCAGTCATCCCTAGTAATCCCTCGTCAATCCTAGCCATCCTAGTCATCCCTAGTCATTCCAGTAATCCCTAGTCATCGCAGTCCTCCCTAGTCATCCCAGTCAATAATAGTCATCCCTAGTCATGCAAGTCATCCCTAGTCATCCCAAGAAATCCCTAGTCATCACCAGTAATCCCTAGTAATCCCAGTCATTCTTAGTCATCCTTAGTCATTCCAGTCATCTTTAGTCATCCCTAGTCATCCCAAGTCATCAATAGTCATCCTTAATCATACCAGTCATCCCTAGTCATCGAAAGTCATCCCAAGTCATCCCTAGTCATCCTTAGTTATCCCAGTCATCCCTACTAATCCCTAGTAATCCCTGGTCATCCCTGGTCATCCCAGTCATCTCTAGTCATTCCTCGTCATTCCTAGTCATCCCACTCATCCCCAGTCATCCCTAGTCATCCCAGTCATCCCTACTCATCCTTGGTCATCAATAGTCATCCCTAGTCATCACCAGTAATCCCTAGTCATCCCAGTCATCCCTAATAATTCCAAGTCTTCCCTACTCATCCTTACTCATCCCTGGTCAACCCATTCATACCTAGTCATCCCTATAGTCATCCCTAGTCATCCCTAGTCATCCTTAGTCATCCCAGTCAACCCAAGTCATCCCTAATCATTGCAAGTCTTCACTAATCATCCTTAGTCATCCCAGTCATCCCAACTCTTCCCTACTCATCCCTGGTCAACCCAGTCATCCCTAGTAATCCCTCGTCATTCCTAGCCATCCTAGTCATCCCTAGTCATGCCAATAATCCCTAGTCATCGCAGTCATCCCTAGTAATCCCAGTCAACAATAGTCATCCCTAGTCATGCAAGTCATCCCTAGTCATCCCAAGAAATCCCTAGTTATCACCAGTAATCTCTAGTCACCCCAGTAATCCCTAGTCATCCTTAGTCATTCCAGTCATCTTTAGTCATTCCTAGTCATCCCTAGCCATCATAGTCATCCCTACTCATCCCTGGTAATGCCAGTAATCCCTAGTCATCCCTAATCATTCCAAGTCTTCCCTAGTAATCCTTAGTCATCCCAGTAATCCCTACTCATCCCTACTCATCCCTGGTCAACCAAGTCATTCCTAGTAATCACTCGTCATTCCTAGCCATCCTAGTCATCCCTAGTCATCCCTAGTCATGCCAGTAATCACTAGTCAACGAAGTCATCCCTAGTCATCCCAGTCAACAATAGTTATCTCTTGTCATCCAAGTCATCCCTAGTCATCCAAGTCATCCCTAGTCATCCCTAGTAATCCCAAGAAATCCCTGGTCATCATCAGTAATAATTAGTCGTCCCAGTCATCCCTAGTCATCCTTAGTCATCCCAATCATCTTAGTAGTGATCCCTAGTCATCCCAAATCATTCCTAGTCGTCCTTAGTCATCCCAGTCATCCCTAGTCATCCCAAGACATCCCTAGTCAACCTTAGTCATCCCAGTCATCCCTAGTCATCTCCACTCATCCAACTCATCCCTAGTCATCCTTAGTCATCCCAGTCATCCCTACTCATCCCAAGTCATCCCTTGTGATCCCTAGTCATCCCAGTCATCCCTAGTCATCCTTAGTTATCCCAGTCATCCATAGTCATCCCAGTCATCCCTAGTCATCCCAAGTCATCCCTTGTCATCCCTAGTCATCCCAGTCATCCTTAGTCATCCTTAGTCATCCCATTCATCCCTTGTCATCCATAGTCATCCTTGTCATCCCTAGGCATCCTTGGTCATCCCTACTCATCCCTGGGGAAGCCATTCATCCCTGGTCATCCCTTGTCATCCCAGTCATCCCTAATAATCCCAAGTCTTTCTTACTCATCCTTATTCATCCCTGGTCAACCCAATCATACCTAGTCATCCCTATAGTCATCCCTAGTCATCCCTTGTCATCAATAGTCATCCCAATCATCCGTAGTCATCCCTACTCATCTTAGTCTTCCCAAGTCATCCTTGGTCATAGCTCGTCATCTCTAGTTATCCCAGTTATTCCTAGTCTTCCAAAGTCATCCCAGTCATCCCTAGTCATCTTTAGTCATCCCAGTCATTCCTAGTCATCCCTAGTCAAACTCAGTCATCCATAGTCATCCCTAGTCATCCCGGTTATCACTAGTCATCGCTAGTCATCCCAGTCATCCCCAGTCATCCCAAGTCATCCTTAGTCATCCCAGTCATCCTTAGTCATCCTTAGTCATCCCAGTCAACCCTAGTCATCCCCAATCATCCCTAGTCATCCAAGTCATCCCTAGTCATCCCAGTCATCCCTAGTCATCCCAAGTGATCCCTTGTGATCTAAGTCATCAATAGTCATCCATAGTCATCCAAGTCATCCCTAGTCATCCCTAGTCATCCCTAGTCATCACTAGTCATTCATAGTCATCCCAGTGATCCCTAGTCATTGCTAATCATCTCAGTCATCCCTAGTCATAACAAGTCATCCCTTGTCATACCTAGTCATCCCAGTCATCCCTAGTAATCCTTAGTCAACACACTCATCCCTAGTTATCCGTTGCAATCCCCAGTCATCCCTAGTCATCACTGTCATCCCTAGTCATCCCAGTCAACCCTTGTCATCCTCAGTCATCAAAGTCATCTTAAGTCATCCCTAGTCATCCCAGTCAACCCTAGTCATCATTAGTCATCCCAAGTCATCCCTAGTCATCCTTAGTCATCCTAGTCATCCCTACTCATCCCTAGGCATCCCTGGTCATCCCAGTCATCTCTAGTCATCCTAGTCGTCCCTCGTTATTCCTAGTCATGCAGGTCATCCCTAGTCGTCCCTGTTAATCCCTAGTCGTCCCAATTCATCCGAGTCATCCATAGTGATCCCTAGTCATCCTTGGAAACCCCTAGTCATCCCAAGAAATCCCTAGTCATCCCAAGAAATCCCTAGTCATCCCTAGTCATCCCTAGTCTACCCTACTCATCCTAAGTCATCCCTGGTCAACAAAGTCATTCCTATTCATCCCTAGTCATCAATAATCATCAATAGTCATCCCTCCTCATTCCTAGCCATCCTAGCCGACCCTAGTCATGAAAGTAATCTCTAGTCATCGCAGTCAACCCTAGTAATCCCAGTCATCCCAAGTCATCCCTAGTCATCCCATTCATACCAAGTAATCCCTAGTCATGCAAGTCATCGCTAGTCCTCGCTAGTCATCCTAAGTTATAAATTGTCATCCCAGTCATCCCATTCATCCCTAGTCATCCTTAGTCATCCCAGTCATCACTAGTCATCCCTTGTCATCCCCAGTCAACCCTAGTCACCCCAGTCATCCCTAGTAATCCCTAGTCATCCCAATCATCCCTAGTTTTTGCTAGTCATTCAAGTCATCCCTAGTCATCCCAAGTCATCCCATGTCATCGCTAGTCATCCCAGGCATCCCTAGTTATCCTTAGTCATCCCAGTCATCCCTAGTCATCCCTTGTCATCCCAAGTAATCCCTAGTCATCCCAGTCATCCCAAGTCATCCCAGTAATCCCTAGTCATCCCAAGTCATCCCTTGTCATACCAAGTCATCCCAAGGCATCCAAGTCATCCCTAGTCATCCTTAGTCATCTAAGTCATCCCTAGTTATCCCAAGTCATCGCAGTCGTCCCTAGTCATCCATAGTCATCCCAGTCATCCTTAGTCATTGCTAGTCATCCCCGTCATCCCTAGTCATCCCTTGTCATCCCTTGTCATTCCTTGTCATCCCTAGTCATCCCAGTCATGCCTAGTCATCCCTAGTCATCCCCAGTCATCCCTTGTCATCCCCTCATCCCTAGTCATCATTAGTCATGCCAGTCATCCCTAGTCATTCCTACTCATCCCCAATCATCCCTAGTCATCCCAGTCATCCTTAGTCATCCTTAGTCTTCCCAGTCATCCCTAGTCATCCCTAGTCATCCTCAGTAATCCCTACTCATCCCAGTCATTGCTAGTCTTCCCAGTCATCCCTAGATATCCCAAGTCATCCTGCGTCATCCCTAGTCATCCCAGTCATACCAAGTCATCTTTAGTGATCCCAGTCATCCCTAGTCATCCCTTGTCATCCCCAGCCATCCCTAGTCATTCCAGTAATCCCTAGTCATCCCTAGTGATCCTAGTCATCCCTAGTCATTGCTAGTCATCCCAGTCATCCCTAGTCATCCCAAGTCATCTTTTGGCATCCCTGGTCATCCCAGTCATCCATAGTCATCCTTAGTCATGCCAGTCATCCCTAGTCATTCCTTGTTATCCCCAGTAATCCGTAGTCATCGCAGTCATCCCTAGTCATCGCTAGTCATCCCAGTCATCGCTAGTCATCCCAAGTCATCCTTTGTCATCCCTAGTCATCCCAGTAATCCCTAGTCATCCCTTGTCATCCCCAGTCATCCTTAGTCATTCCGGTCATCTTAAGTCATCCCTAGTCATCCCCAGTCATCCTTAGTCATAAAAGTCATCCCTAGTAATCGCTGGTCATCTTAGTCATCCCTAGTCATTCCTAGTCATCCCCAGTCATCCCTAGTCATCTCAGTCATCCCTAGTAATCGCTGGTCATTCCAGTCATCCCTTGTCAAAACTAGTCATCCCCACTCATCACTAGTCATCTCAGTTATCCCTGGTGATCGCTTGTCATCCCAGTCATCCCCAGTCATCCAAAGTCATGCCTTGTTATGCCTAGTCATCCCGGTCATCCCTAGTCATCCTTAGTCATCCTACTCATCCCAAGTCATCCCTAGTCATCCTTAGTCATCCCAGTTATCCCTAGTCATCCTTAGTCATCCCCAGTCAACCCTAGTCATCCCTAGGCATGACAGTCATCCCAGTCATCCCTAGTGATCCAAAGTCATCCCTTGTCATGCCTAGACATCCCGGTCATCCCTAGTGATCCTTAGTCATCCCAGTCATCATTAGTCATCCCTGGTCATCCTTAGTCATCCCATTCATCCCTAGTCATTCCTAGTCATCCCCAGTCATCGCAAGTCATCCCTAGTCATGTCACTCATCCTTAGCCATCCCTAGTCATCCAAATCATCCCTAGTCATCGCAAGTCATCCCAAGTCATCCCTTGTCATCCCGGTCATCCCTAGTCATCCTTAGTCTCCCCAGTCATCCCCAGTCATCCCTAGTCATCCCCTCATCCCTAGTGATCCCTAGTCATGCCAGTCATCCCTAGTCATCGCTAGTCATCCCAGCCATCCCTAGTCATCCCAAGGCATGCCTAAACATCCTAAGTCATCGCTTGTCATCCAAGTCATCCCTAGTCATCCCTAGTCATCCTAGTTATCGGAAGTCATGCTTGGTCATAGCTAGTCCTCACTAGTCATACCAGTCATCCCTACTCATACCAGCCATGCTTACTCATCCTTTGTCATCCCGGTCAACCCTAGTCGTCCCAAGTCATCCCTAGTCATCCCAGTCATCGCTAGTCATCCCACAAATCCTTGTCATCCCAAGTCATCCCTTGTCATTCCAGTCATCCCTAGTCATCCTTAGTCATCCAAGTCATCCCTAGTCATCCCTTGTCATCCCCCGTCATCCCTAGTCATCCCAGTCATCGCTACTCATACCTAGTCATCCCAGTCATCCCTAGTCATTGCTAGTCATCCCAGTCATCCTTAGTCATCCCAAGTCATGCCTTGTCATCCCTAGTCATCCCAGTCATCCCTAGTCATCCTTTGCCATCCCCAGTCATCCCTAGTCATCGCAGTCATCCCTAGTCATAGCTAGTCATCCCAGTCATCGGTAGTCATCTTAACTCATCCCCATTATCCCTTGTTATCCTTAGTCATCCCAGTCATCCCGAGTCGTCCCTTGTCATCGCCAGTCATCCCTTGTCATCCCAGTCATCCCTAGTCATTGCTAGTGATCCCAGTCATCCCTAGTCATCCCAAGTCATTTCTTGTCATCCCTAGTCATCATGGTCATCCCTAGTCATCCTTAGTCATCCCAGTCATCCCTGGTCATTACCAGTCATCCCTGGTCATTACCAGTCATCCCTAGTCATCCAAAGTCATCCCTTTTCATGCCTAGTCATCCCTGACATCCTTAATGATCCTTAGTCATCCCATTCCTCCCTAGTTATCCCTTGTAATCCCTAGTCATCCCTAGTTACCCCAGTCATCCATAGTCATCCCTTGTCATCCCAGTCATAACTAGTCATTGCCAATCATCTCAGTCATCCCTAGTCAGAACAAGTCATCCCTTGTAATCCCTGGTCATCCCAGTCATCCCCAGTCATCCTTAGTCATCCCAGTCGTCCCTAGTCTTCCCAGTCATCCCTAGTGCTCTCTACCCATTTCAGTCATCACTAGTCATCCCAAGTCATCCCTTGTCATCCCTAGTCATCCCCATTATCCCTTGTTATCCTTAGTCATCCCAGTCATCCCTAGTCATCCCTTGTCATCCCCAGGCATACCTAGTCATCCCAGTCATATCTAGTCATTGCCAGTCATCCCAGTCATCCCTAGTCATCCGAAGTTATTTCTTGTCATTCTTAGTCATCCCGGTCATCCCTAGTCATCCTTAGTCATCACAGTCATCCTTAGTCATCCCTAGTCATCCCCTCATCCGTAGTCATCACAAGTCATGCCGGTCATCCCTAGTTATCGCTATTCATCCCAGCCATCCCTAGTCATCCCAAGGCATGCCTAGTCATCCTAAGTCATCGCTTGTCATCCAAGTCATCCCTAGTCATCCCTAGTCATCCTAGTTATCGGAAGTCATGCTTGGTCATAGCTCGTCCTCGCTAGTCATCCCAGTCATCCCTACTCATACCAGTCATGCTTAGTCATCCCTTGTCATCCCGGTCAACCCTAGTCGTCCCAAGTCATCCCTGGTCATCCCAGTCATCGCTAGTCATCCCAGACATCCCTAGTCATCCCAAGTCATCCCTTGTCATTCCAGTCATCCCTAGTCATCCTTAGTCATCCAAGCCATCCCTAGTCATCCCTTGTCATCCCCCGTCATCCCTAGTCATCCCAGTCATCCCTAGTCATCCCTAGTCATCCCAGTCATCCCTAGTCATTGCTAGTCATCCCAGTCATCCTTAGTCATCCCAAGTCATGCCTTGTCATCCCTAGTCATCCCAGTCATCCCTAGTCATCGCAGTCATCCCTAGTCATAGCTAGTCATCCCAGTCATTGCTAGTCATCTTAAGTCATCCCCATTATCCCTTGTTATCCTTAGTCATCCCAGTCATCCCTAGTCGTCCCTTGTCATCGCCAGTCATCCCTTGTCATCCCAGTCATCCCTAGTCATTGCTAGTGATCCCAGTCATCCCTAGTCATCCCAAGTCATTTCTTGTCATCCCTAGTCATCACGGTCATCCCTAGTCATCCTTAGTCATCCCAGTCATCCCTGGTCATTACCAGTCATCCCTGGTCATTACCAGTCATCCCTAGTCATCCAAAGTCATCCCTTTTCATGCCTAGTCATCCCTGTCATCCCTAATGATCCTTAGTCATCCCTTTCATCCCTAGTTATCCCTTGTAATCCCTAGTTATCCCTTGTAATCCATAGTCATCCCTAGTCACCCCAGTCATCCATAGTCATCCCTTGTCATCCCAGTCATAACTAGTCATTTCTAATCATCTCAGTCATCCCTAGACATAACAAGTCATCCCTTGTAATCCCTGGTCATCCCAGTCATCCCCAGTCATCCTTAGTCATCCCAGTCGTCCCTAGTCATCCCAGTCATCCCTAGTGCTCTCTACTCATTTCAGTAATCACTAGTCATCCCAAGTCATCCCTTGTCATCCATAGTCATCCCCATTATCCCTTGTTATCCTTAGTCATCCCAGTCATCCCTAGTCATCCCTTGTCATCCCCAGGCATACCTAGTCATCCCAGTCATATCTAGTCATTGCCAGTCATCCAAGTCATCCCTAGTCATCCGAAGTTATTTCTTGTCATTCCTAGTCATCCCTAGAATCCCTAGTCATCCTTAGTCATCACAGTCATCCTTAGTCATCCCTAGTCATCCCCAGTCATCCCTAGTCATCCCCTCATCCGTAGTCATCCCTAGTCATGCCAGTCATCCCTAGTCATCGCTAGTCATCCCAGTCATCCTTAGTCATCCCTAGTCATCCCAAGGCATGCCTAGTCATTACCAGTAATCCCTAGTCATTCGAGACAACCCTCAAAATATTTGGTCATCCCTAGTCATCGGTAGTCATCCCTAGTCATTCCTAATCATGCCAGTCATCTCTAGTCATCCCAGTCATTCCTAGTCATTCCATGTCATCTCAGTCATCACTAGTCTTCCTTGGTCATCCTTAGTCATCGCTAGTCATCCCAGTCATCCGTAGTCATTTCGAGTCATCCCAAGGCATGCCTAGGCATTACCAGTGATCCCTAGTCATTCCAGACAACCCTCGTTATCCTTGGTCATGCCAAGTCATCCCTAGTCAGCCTTTTCATCCGCAGTCATTCCAGTCATTCCAGTCATCCCGTGTCATGCCAGTCATCCCTAGTTATGCCAGTCATCCCTAGTAGTCCCTAGTCATCCCAGTCTTCCTTAGTCATCCAAAGTCATCTTTGGCCATGCCAGTCATCCGTAGTTATTTGTAGTCATCCCTAGTCTTCAATAGTCATCCCAATCATCCCTAGTCATCCCTACTCATCCTACTTATCGGAGGTCATGCTTGGTCATAGCTCGTCCTCGCTAGTCATCCCAGTCATCCCTACTCATCCTAAGTCATCCCTAGTCATCCCAGTCATCCTTAGTCATTCTTTGTCATCCCGGTCAACCCTAGTCATCCCTTGTCATCCCAGTCATCGCTAGTCATCCCAGACATCCCTAGTCATCCCAAGTCATCCCTTGTCATCCCAGTCATCCCTAGTCATCCTTAGTCATCCCAGTCATCCATAGTCATCCCTAGTCATCCCAGTCATCCCTAGTTATTGCTAGTCATCTCAGTCATCCGTAGTCATCCCAAGTCATCCCTTGTCATCCCTAGTCATCCCAGTCATCCCTAGTCATCCTTAGTCATGCCAGTCATCCCTAGTCATCCCTTGCCATCCCCAGTCATCCCTAGTCATCACAGTCATCCCTAGTCATAGCTAGTCATCCCAGTCAGCCCTAGTCATCTATAGTCATCCCAGTCATCGCAGGTCATCAATAGTCATCCCAGTTATCCCTAGTCATCGCTAGTCATCCCAGTCATCCCAAGTCATCCTTAGTCATCTTTAGTCATCCCAGTCATCCCTAGTCATCCCTAGTCATCCCCAGTAATCCCTAGTCATCCCAGTCAAACCTAGTCATCCCAGTTATCAATAGTCATCCCAAGTCATCCCTTGTGATCCCTAGTCATCCCAGTCATCCCTAGTCATCCTTAGTCATCCCAGTCATCCGTAGTCATCCCAGTCATCCCTAGTCATCCCAAGTTATCCCTTGTCATCAATAGTCATCCCAGTCATCCATAGTCATCCTTAGTCATCCCATTCATCCCTTCTCATCCATAGTCATCCTTGTCATCCCTAGGCATCCTTGGTCATCCCTACTCATCCCTGGGGAAGCCATTGATCCCTGGTCATCCCTAATAATCCCAAGTCTTTCTTACTCATCCTTACTCATCCCTGGTCAACCCATTTATACCTAGTCATCCCTATAGTCATCCCTAGTCATCCCTAGTCATCAATAGTCATCCCAATCATCCGTAGTCATCCCTACTCATCTTAGTCTTCCCAAGTCATCCTTGGTCATAGCTCGTCATCTCTAGTTCCAGTTATTCCAGTTATTCCTAGTCTTCCAAAGTCATCCCAGTCATCCCTAGTCATCTTAACTCATCCCAGTCATCCCTAGTCATCCCTAGTCAAACTCAGTCATCTATAGTCATCCCTAGTCATCCCGGTTATCACTAGTCATCGCTAGTCATCCCAGTCATCCCTAGTCATCCCAAGTCATCCTTAGTCATCCCAGTCATCCTTAGTCATCCTTAGTCATCCCAGTAAACCATAGTCATCCCCAATCATCCCTAGTCATCCAAGTCATTCCTAGTCATCCCAGTCATCCCTAGTCATTGCTAATCATCTCAGTCATCCCTAGTCATAACAAGTCATCCCTTGTCATACCTAGTCATCCCAGTCATCCCTAGTAATCCTTACTCAACACACTCATCCCTAGTTATCCTTTGCAATCCCCAGTCATCCCTAGTCATCACTCTCATCCCTAGTCATCCCAGTCAACCCTTGTCATCCTCAGTCGTCAAAGTCATCTTAAGTCAATCCCTAGTCATCCCAGTCAACCCTAGTCATCATTAGTCATCCCAAGTCATCCCTAGTCATCCTTAGTCATCCTAGTCATCCCTACTCATCCCTAGGCATCCCTGGTCATCCCAGTCATCTCTAGTCATCCTAGTCGTCCCTCGTTATTCCTAGTCATGCAGGTCATCCCTAATCATCCATAGTGATCCCTAGTCATCCTTGGAAATCCCTAGTCATCCCAAGAAATCCCTAGTCATTCCTAGTCTACCCTACTCGTCCTTAGTCATCCCTGGTCAACAGAGTCATTCCTATTCATTCCTAGTCATCATTAATCATCAATAGTCATCCCTCCTCATTTCCAGCCATCCTAGTCGACCCTAGTCATGAAAGTAATCTCTAGTCATCGCAGTCATTCCTAGTCATCCCAGTCATCCCCAGTCATCCCTAGTCATTCCAGTCATACCCAATCATCCCTAGTCATACAAGTCATCAATTGTCATCCCAGTCATCCCATTCATCCCTAGTCATCCTTAGTCATCCCAGTCATCCCTAGTCATCCCTATTCATCCCCAGTCAACCCTAGTCATCCCAGTCATCCCTAGTCATCCCAGTCATCTTTATTCATCCCAAGTCATCCCTTGTCATCCCTAGTCATCCCCGTCATCCCTAGTCATCCTTAGTCATCGCAGGCATCCTTAGTTATCCCTTGTCATCCCCAGTCATCCCTAGTCATCCCAGTCATCCCTAGTAATCCCTAGTCATCCCAATCATCCCTAGTTTTTGCTAGTCATTCAAGTCATCCCTAGTCATCCCAAGTCATCCCTTGTCATCCCTAGTCATCCCAGGCATCCCTAGTTATCCTTAGTCATCCCAGTCATCCCTAGTCATCCCTTGTCATCCCAAGCCATCCTAGTCATCCCAGTCATCCCAAGCCATCGCTAGTCATCCCAGTAATCCCTAGTCATCCCAAGTCATCCCTTGTCATCCCTAGTCATCCAAGTCATCCCTAGTCATCCTTAGTCAACTAAGTCATCCCTAGTTATCCCAAGTCATCGCAGTCGTCCCTAGTCATCCATAGTCATCCCAGTCATCCTTAGTCATTGCTAGTCATCCCCGTCATCCCTAGTCATTCCTTGTCATCCCTTGTCATCCCTTGTCATCCCCTCATCCCTAGTCATCACTAGTCATGCCAGTCATCCCTAGTCATCCCTACTCATCCCCAATCATCCCTAGCCATCCCAGTCATCCTTAGTCATCCTTAGTCTTCACAGTCATCCCTAGTCATCCCTAGTCATCCTCAGTAATCCCTAGTCATCCCAGTCATTGCTAGTCTTCCCAGTCATCCCCAGATATCCCAAGTCATCGTGCGTCATCCCTAGTCATCCCAGTCATATCAAGTCATCCTTAGTGATCCCAGTCATCCCTAGTCATCCCTTGTCATCCCCAGCCATCCCTAGTCATTCCAGTAATCCCTAGTCATCCCTAGTGATCCTAGTCATCCCTAGTCATTGCTAGTCATCCCAGTCATCCCTAGTCATCCCGAGTCATCTTTTGGCATCCCTGGTCATCCCAGTCATCCCTAGTCATCCTTAGTCATGCCAGTCATCCCTAGTCATTCCTTGTTATCCCCAGTAATCCTTAGTCATCTCAGTCATCCCTAGTAATCGCTAGTCATCCCAGTCATCCCTAGTCATCTCAAGTCATCCTTTGTCATCCCTAGTCATCCCAGTAATCCCTAGTCATCCCTTGTCATCCCCAGTCATCCTTAGTCATTCCGGTCATGTTTAGTCATCCCTAGTCATCCCCAGTCATCCCTGGTGATAAACGTCATCCCTAGTAATCGCTGGTCATCTTAGTCATCCCCAGTCATCCCTAGTCATCTCAGTCATCCCTAGTAATCGCTGGTCATTCCAGTCATCCGTTGTCATCCCTAGTCACCCCCACTCATCACTAGTCATCTCAGTCATGACTGGTGATCCCTGGTCATCCCAGTCATCCCTAGTCATCCTTAGTCATGCCAGTCATCCCTAGTCATTCCTTGTTATCCCCAGTAATCCTTAGTCATCTCAGTTATCCCTAGTAATCGCTAGTCATCCCAGTCATCCCTGGTCATCCCAAGTCATCTTTTGTCATCCCTAGTCATCCCAGTAATCCCTAGTCATCCCTTGTCATCCCCAGTCATCCTTAGTCATTCCGGTCATGTTTAGTCATCCCTAGTCATCCCCAGTCATCCCTAGTGATAAACGTCATCCCTAGTAATCGCTGGTCATCTTAGTCATCCCCAGTCATCCCTAGTCATCTCAGTCATCCCTAGTAATCGCTGGTCATTCCAGTCATCCGTTGTCATCCCTAGTCACCCCCACTCATCACTAGTCATCTCAGTCATGACTGGTGATCGCTGGTCATCCCAGTCATCCCTAGTCATCCAAAGTCATCCCTTGTTATGCCTAGTCATCCCGGTCATCCCTAGTCATCCGTAGTCATCCTACTCATTCCAAGTCATCGCTAGTCATCCTTAGTTATCCCAGTTATCCCTAGTCATCCCTAGTCATCCCCAGTCATCCCTAGTCATCCCTAGTCATCCCTAGTCATGCCAGGCATCCCAGTCATCCCTAGTGATCCAAAGTCATGCCTTGTCATGCCTAGTCATCCCGGTCATCCCTAGTGATCCTTAGTCATCCCAGTCATCATTAGTCATCCATGGTCATCCTTAGTCATCCCAGTCATCCCTAGTCATTCCTAGTCATCCCCAGTCATCGCAAGTCATCCCTAGTCATGCCAGTCATCCTTAGCCATCCCTAGTCATCCAAATCATCCCTAGTCATCGCAAGTCGTCCCAAGTGATCCCTTGTCATCCCGGTTATCCTTAGTCATCCTTAGTCATCCCAGTCATCCGTAGTAATCCCTAGTCATCCCCAGTCATCCCTAGTCATCCCCTCATCCCTAGTTATCCCTAGTCATCCCAAGGCATGCCTAGTCATCCCTAGTCATCCCTAGTCATCCCATGGCATTCCTAGTCATCCTAAGTCATCCCTAGTCATCCTAGTTATCGGAAGTCATGCTTGATCATAGCTAGTCCTCGCTAGTCATCCCAGTCATCCCTACTCATACCAGTCATGCTTAGTCATCCTTTGTCATCCCGGTCAACCCTAGTCGTCCCAAGTCATCCCTGGTCATCCCAGTCATCGCTAGTCATCCCAGACATCCCTAGTCATCCCAAGTCAACTATTGTCATTCCAGTCATCCCTAGTCATCCTTAGTCATCCAAGTCATCCCTAGTAATCCCTTGTCATCCCCCGTCATCCCTAGTCATCCCAGTCATCCCTAGTCATCCCTAGTCATCCTAGTCATCCTTAGTCATCCCAGTCATGCCTTGTCATCCCTTGCCATCCCCAGTCATCCCTAGTCATCGCAGTCATCCCTAGTCATAGCTAGTCATCCCAGTCATCGCTAGTCATCTTAAGTCATCCCCATTATCCCTTGTTATCCTTAGTCATCCCAGTCATCCCTAGTCGTCCCTTGTCATCCCAGTCATTCCTAGTCATTGCTAGTGATCCCAGTTATCCCTAGTCATCCCAAGTCATTTCTTGTCATCCCTAGTCATCCCGGTCATCCCTAGTCATCCTTAGTCATCCCAGTCATCCCTGGTCATTACGAGTCATCCCTAGTCATCCCTAGTCATGCCAGTCATGCCAGTCATGCCTAGTCATCCAAAGTCATCCCTTGTCATGCCTAGTCATCCCTGTCATCCCTAATGATCCTTAGTCATCTCATTCATCCCTAGTTATACCTTGTAATCCCTAGTCATCCCTAGTCACCCCAGTCATCCATAGTCATCCCTTGTCATGCCAGTCATCCTTAGTCATTGCTAATCATCTCAGTCATCCCTAGTCATAAAAAGTCATCCCAGTCATCCCCAGTCATCCTTAGTCATCCCAGTCGTCCCTAGTCATCCCTAGTCATCTCTACTCATTTCAGTCATCACTAGTAATCCCAAGTTATCCCTTGTCATCCCTAGTCATCCCCATTATCCCTTGTTATCCTTAGTCATCCCAGTCATCCCTAGTCATCCCTTGGCATCCCCAGGCATACCTAGCCATCCCAGTCATATCAAGTCATTGCCAGTCATCCCAGTCATCCCTAGTAATCCGAAGTTATTTCTTGTCATTCCTAGTCATCCCGGTCATCCCTAGTCATCCTTAGTCATCACAGTCATCCCTAGTCATCCCTAGTCATCCCCAGTCATCCCTAGTCATCCCCTCATCCGTAGTCATCCCTAGTCATGGCAGTCATCCCTAGTTATCGCTAGTCATCCCAGACATCCTTAGTCATCCCTAGTCATCCCAAGGCATGCCTAGTCATTACCAGTAATCCCTAGTCATTCGAGACAACCCTCAATATCCTTGGTCATCCCTAGTCATCCGTAGTCATCCCTAGTCATTCCTAATCATGCCAGTCATCTCTAGTCATCCCAATCATTCCTAGTCATTCCATGTCATCTCAGTCATCACTAGTCATCCTTGGTCATCCTTAGTCATCGCTAGTCATCCCAGTCATCCGTAGTCATTTCGAGTCATCCCAAGGCATGCCTAGGCATTACCAGTGATCCCTAGTCATTCGAGACAACCCTCGTTATCCTTGGTCATGCCAAGTCATCCTTAGTCAGCCTTTGTCATTACTAGTCATTCCCGTCATCCCAGTCATCCCGTGTCATGCCAGTCATCCCTAGTTATGCCAGTCATCCCTAGTAGTCCCTAGTCATCCCAGTCTTCCTTAGTCATCCAACGTCATCTTTGGTCATGCCAGTCATCTGTAGTTATTTGTAGTCATCCCTAGTCTTCAATAGTCATCCCAATCATCCCTAGTCATCCCCAGTCATCCTACTTATCGGAGGTCATGCTTGGTCATAGCTCGTCCTCGCTAGTCATCCCAGTCATCCCTAGTCATCCTAAGTCATCCCTAGTCATCCCAGTCATCCTTAGTCATGCTTTGTCATCCCCGTCAACCCTAGTCAGCCGAAGTCATCCCTGGTCATCCCAGTCATCGCTAGTCATCCCAGACATCCCTAGTCATCCCAAGTCATCCATTGTCATCCCAGTCATCCCTAGTCATCCTTATTCATCCCAGTAATCCATAGTCGTCCCTAGTCATCCCAGTCATCCCTAGTTATTGCTAGTCATCTCAGTCATCCCTAGTCATCCCAAGTCATCCCTTGTCATCCCTTGTCATCCCAGTCATCCCTAGTCATCCTTAGTCATCCCATTCATCCCTAGTCATCCCTTGCCATCCCCAGTCATCCCTAGTCATCGAAGTCATCCCTAGTCATCACGAGTCATCCCAAGTCATCCCTTGTCATCCTTAGTCATCCCCATTATCCCTTGTTATCCTTAGTCATCCCAGTCATCCTTAGTCATCCCTTGTCATCCCCAGTCATCCCTAGTCAACCGAGTGATCCCTTGTCATTGCCAGTCATCCCAGTCATCCCTAGTCAACCTAAGTCATTTCTTGTCATCCCTAGTCATCTCAGTCATCCCAGTCATCTTTTGTCATCCCTGTCATCCCTTGCGATCTCCAGCCATCCCTTGTCATCCCAGTCATCCCTAGTCATCTCTACTCATTTCAGTGATCACTAGGCATCCCAAGTCATCCCTTGTCATCCCTAGTCATCCCCATTGTCCCTGGTTATCCTTAGTCATCACAGTCATCCCTAGTCATCTCTTGTCATCCCCAGTAATCCCTAGTCATTCCAGTCATCCCTAGTCATTGCCAGTCATCCCAGTCATCCCTACTCATCCCGAGTCATTTCTTGTCATCCCCAGTCATCCCTTTCATCCCTAGTCATCCTTAGTCATCCCAGTCATTCCTAGTCATCCCTAGTCATCCCCTCATCCGTAGTCATCTCAAGTCATGCCAGTCATCCCTAGTCATCGCTAGTTATCCCAGTCATCCTTAGTCATTCCTAGTCATCCCAAGGCATGCCTAGTCATTACCAGTAATCCCTAGTCATTCGAGATAACCCTCGTTATCCTTGGTCATCCCTAGTCGTCCCTAGTCATCCCTAGTCATTCCTAATCACGCCAGTCATCTCTAGTCATCCCAGTCATTCCTAGTCATTCCATATCATCTCAATCATCACTAGTTATCCTTGGTCATCCGTAGTCATCCGTAGTCATCCCAAGACATTCCTAGTCATCAAAAGTAATCCCTAGTGATCCCAGTCATTCTTAGTTATCATTGGTCACTCCGAGTCATCCGTAGTCATCCCTTGTCGTCCCTAGTCATCCCAGTAATCCCTAGTGATCCCTAGTCATCTTAGCCATTCCTAGTTATTCCTACTTTTCCCAGTCATCCCTAGTCATCTTTAGTCATCTAAGTCATCCGTAGTCATCCCAAGTCATCCCAGTCATCCTTAGTCATCCTTAGTCATCCCAGTCAACCCTAGTCATCTTCGTCATTCCTGGTCATGCAAGTGCTCCCTAGTCATTGTAAGTCATCCCTCGTCATCCCAGTCATCCCTTGTCATCCTTAGTCATGCCAGTCATCCCTAGTCATCGCTAGTCATCCCAGTCAACCCTAGTCATCTCAAGGCATGCCTAGTCATTACCAGTAATCCCTAGTCACTCGAGACAACCCTTGTTATCCTTGGTCATGACTAGTCATCCCTAGTCAGCCCTTGTCATCCCTACTCATTCCAGTCATCCCAGTCATCCCTTGTCATCCCAGTCATCCCTAGTTATGCCAGTCATCCCTAGTAGTCCATGGTCATCCCAGTCTTCCTTAGTCATCCCAAGTCATCTCTGGTCATGCCAGGCATCCGTAGTTATTTGTAGTCATCCCTAGTCATCAATAGTCATCCCAATCATCCAAAGTCATCCCTAGTGATCCCAGTCTTCCCAACTCATCCTTGGTCATAGCTCGTCATCTCTAGTTATCTCAGTCATTCCTAGTCATCCTTAGCCATCCCAGTCATCCATAGTCATCCCAAGTCATCCCTTGTCATCCCTAGTCATCCCAGTCATCCCTAGTCATCCTTAGTCATCGCAGTCATCCTTTGTCCTCGCTTGTCATCCCCAGTCAACCCTAGTCATCCCAGTCATCCCTAGTCATCCCAGTCATCTCTACTCATCCCAAGTCATCCCTTGTCATCCCTAGTCCTCCCCGTCATCAGTAGTCATCCTTAGTCATCTCAGGCATCCCTAGTTATCCCTTGTCATCTCCAGTCATCCCTAGTCATCCCAGTCATCCCTAGTCATAGCTAGTCATCCCAGTCATCCCTAGTCTTTGTTAGTCATTCAAGTCATCCCTAGTCATCCCAAGTCATCCCTTGTCATCCCTTGTCATCCCATGCATCCCTAGTTACCCTTAGTCATCCCAGTCATCCCTAGTCATCCATTGTCATCCCAAGTCATCCCTAGTCATCCAAGTCATCCCAAGCCATCGCTAGTCATCCCAGTAATCCCTAGTCATCCCAAGTCATCCCTTGTCATCCCTAGTCATCCAAGTCATCCCTAGTCATCCTTAGTCATCTAAGTCATCCCTAGTTATCCCAAGTCATCGCAGTCGTCCCTAGTCATCCATAGTCATCCCAGTCATCCTTAGTCATTGCTAGTCATCCCCGTCATCCCTAGTCATTCCTTGTCATCCCTTGTCATCCCTTGTCATCCTTAGTCATCCCAGTCATCCCTAGTCATCCCTAGTCATCCCAAGTCATCCCTTGTCAACCCATCATCCCTAGTCATCCCTAGTCATGCCAGTCATTCCTAGTCATCCCTAGTCAACTCCAATCATCACTAGTCATCCCAGTCATCCTTAGTCATCCTTAGTCTTCGCAGTCATCCCTATTAATCCCTAGTCATCCTCAGTAATCCCTAGTCATCCCAATCATTGCTAGTCTTCCCAGTCATCCCTAGTTATCACAAGTCATCCCCCGTCATCCCTAGTCATCCCAGTCATATCAAGTCATCCTTAGTGATCCCAGTCATCTCTAGTCATTCCTTGTCATCCCCAGCCATCCCTAGTGATTCCAGTAATCCCTAGTCATCCCTAGTGATCCCTGTCATCCCTAGTCGTTGCTAGTCATCCCAGTCATCTCTAGTCATCCAAAGTCATCTTTTTGCATCCCTGGTTATCCCAGTCATCCCTAGTCATCCTTAGTCATACCAGTCATCCCTAGTCATCCCTTTTTATCCCCAGTCATTCGCAGTCATCTCAGTCATCCCTAGTCATCGCTAGTCATCCCAGTCATCCCTAGTCATCCCAAGTCATCCTTTGTCATCCCTAGTCATCCCAGTAGTCCCTAGTCATCCCTTGTCATCAGCACTCATCCTTAGTCATTCTGGTCATCTTTAGTCATTCCTAGTCATCCCCAGTCATCCCTAGTGATAAAAGTCATCCCTAGTAATCGCTGGTTATCCCAGTCATCCCTAGTCATCCAAAGTCATCCCGTGTTATGCCTAGTCATCCCGGTCATCCCTAGTCATCCTTAGTCATCCTAGTCATCCCAGTCATCGCTAGTGATCCTTAGTCATCCGAGTCATCCTTAGTCAACCCTAGTCATCCCAGTCATCCCTTGTCATCCCAGTCATCTCTACTCATCCCAAGTCATCCCTTGTCATCCCTAGTCATCCCCGTCATCCCTAGTCATCCTTAGTCATCTCAGGCATCCCTAGTTATCCCTTGTCATCCCCAGTCATCCCTAGTCATCCCAGTCATCCCCAGTCATCCCTAGTCATCCCAGTCATCCCTAGTCTTTGTTAGTCATTCAAGTCATCCCTAGTCATCCCAAGTCATCCCGTGTCATCCCTTGTCATCCCTTGTCATCCCATGCATCCGTAGTTATCCTTAGTCATCTCAGTCATACCTAGTCATCCCTTGTCATCCCAAGTCATCCCTAGTCATCCAAGTCATCCCAAGTCATCGCTAGTCATCCCAGTAATCCCTAGTTATCCCAAGTCATCCCTTGTCATCCCTAGTTATTTAAGTCATCCCTAGTCATCCTTAGTCATCTAAGTCATCCCTAGTTAACGCAAGTCATCGCCGTCGTCCCAAGTCATCCATAGTCATCCCAGTCATCCTTACTCATTGCTAGTCATCCCTGTCATCCCTAGTCATACCTTGTCATCCCTTGTCATCCTTAGACATCCCAGTCATCCCTAGTCATCCCTAGTCATTCCCAGTCATCCCTTGTCATCCCCTCATCCCTAGTCATCCCTAGTCATGCCAGTCATCCCTAGTCATCCCTAGTCAACTCCAATCATCCCTAGTCATCCCTGTCATCCTTAGTCATCCTTAGTCTTCCCAGTCTTCCCTATTCATCCCTAGTCATCCTCAGTAATCCCTAGTCATCCCAGTCATTGCTAGTCTTCCCAGTCATCCCTAGTTATCCCAAGTCATCCCGCGTCATCCCTAGTCATCCCAGTCATATCAAGTCATCCTTAGTGATCCCAGTCATCCCTAGTCATCCCTTGTCATCCCCAGCCATCCCTAGTGATTCCAGTAATCCCTAGTCATCCCTAGTGATCCCTGTCATCCCTAGTCGTTGCTAGTCATCCCAGTCATCTCTAGTCATCCAAAGTCATCTTTTTGCATCCCTGGTCATGCCAGTCATCCCTAGTCATCCCTTGTTATTCCCAGTTATTCGTAGTCATCTCAGTCATCCCTAGTCATCGCTAGTCATCCCAGTCATCCCTACTCATCCCAAGTCACCCTTTGTCATCCCTAGTCATCCCAGTAGTCCCTAGTCATCCCTTATCATCAACAGTCATCCTTAGTCATTCTGGTCATCTTTACTGATCCCTAGTCATCCGCAGTCATCCCTAGTCATCTCAGTCATCCCTAGTAATCGCTGGTCATCCCAGTCATCCCTAGTCATCCAAAGTCATCCCGTGTTATGCCTAGTCATCCCGGTCATCCAAAGTCATCCCGTGTTATGCCTAGTCATCCCGGTCATCCCTAGTCATCCGTAGTCATCCTAGTCATCCCAAGTCATCGCTAGTCATCCAAAGTCATGCCAGTTATTCCTAGTCATCCCTAGTAATCCCCAGTCATCCCTAGTCATCCCTAGTCATGCCAGTCATCCCAGTCATCCCTAGTGATCCAAAGACATCCCTTGTCATGCCTAGTCATTCCGATCATCAGTAGTGATCCTTAGTCATTCCCAGTCATCCCTAGTCATCCCCAGTCATCTTTAGTCATCCCAGTCGTCCCTAGTCATCCCAGTCATCCCTAGTCATCCCTAGTCATCCCAAGGCATGCCTAGTCATTACCTGTAATCCCTAGTCATTCGAGACAACCCTCGTTATCCTTGGTCATCCCTAGTCATCCTTGGTCAGCTCTTGTCATCCCTAGTCATTCCATTCATCCTTGTCATCCCTTGTCATCCCAGTCATCCCTAGTTATGCCAGTCATCCCTAGTAGTCCATAGTCATCCCAGTCTTTTTTAGTCATCCCAAGTCATCTCTGGTCATGCCAGTCATCCGTAGTTATTTGTAGTCATTCCTAGTCACCAATAGTCTTCCCAACTCATCCTTGGTCATAGCTCGTCATCTCTAGTTATCTCAGTGATCCCCATTCATCCTTAGTCATCCCACGTCATCGTTTGTCATCGCAGTCATCCCTAGTCATCCCTAGTTATCCGCAGTTATCCCTACTTATTACCTCATCCGTAGTCATCCCTAGTCATGCCAGTCATCCCTAGTCATCGCTAGTCGTCCCAGTCATCCCTAGTCATCCCTAGTCATCCCAAGGCATGCCTAGTCATTACCAGTAATCCCTAGTCATTCGAGACAACCCTCGTTATCCTTGGTCATCCCTAGTCATCCTTAGTCAGCCCTTGTCATCCCTAGCCATTCCATTCATCCTTGTCATCCCTTGTCATCCCTTGTCATCCCAGTCATCCCTAGTTATGCCAGTCATCCCTAGTAGTCCATAGTCATCCCAGTCTTCCTTAGTCATCCCAAGTCATCTCTGGTCATGCCAGTCATCCCTAGTTATTTGTAGTCATTCCTAGTCATCAATAGTCATCCCAATCATCCCTAGTGATCACAGTCTTCCCAACTCATCCTTGGTCATAGCTCGTCATCTCTAGTTATCTCAGTCATTCCTAGTCATCCCTAGCCATCGCAGTCATCCCTAGTCATCCCAAGTCATCCCTTGTCATCCCTAGTCATCCCAGTCATTCCTAGTCATCCTTAGTCATCGCAGTCATCCCTAGTCATCCCTTGTCATCCCCAGTCATCCCTAGTCATCCCAGTCATCCGTAGTCATTCCTAGTCATCCCAGTCATCCCTAGTCATTGGTAGTCATCTTAGTCATCCCTAGTCATCCCAAGTCATCCCTTGGTATTCCTAGTCATCCCAGTCATTCCTAGTCATCCTTAGTCATCCCAGTCATCCCAGTCATCCCTAGTCATCCCTTGTCATCCCCAGTCATCCCTAGTCATCTCAAGGCATCCTTAGTTATCCCTAGGCATCCCATTCATCCCTTGTCTATCCCTAGTCGTCCGAAGTGATCCCAGTTATCCCAAGTTATCCCTAGTCATTCCCGTCATTTCTAGTCATCCCAGTAATCCTTAGTCATCCATGTCATCCTTAGTCATTTCTAGTCATTGTTGTCATCCCTAGTCATCCCTACTCATTTTTAGTCATCCCTAGTCATCACATTCATTTCTAGTCTTTCTTAGTCATTCTTAGTCATCCCATTCATCGTTGTCATTTCTTATCATCCCAGTCATATTTAGTCATCCCTAGTTATATTAGTTATTCCTAGTCATCCCTAGTTATCCCTGATTAGGGTGACTTGATTGACTTTGGTGACTTTGGTGATTAAGGTGACTTGGGTAATTATGGTGACTTGTTTGGCTTGGATGAGTTGGGTGACTTTTGTTAGTAATGTGACTTGTATGACTTGGGTTAGTTTGTTGACTAGCGTCAGAAGGGTGGGATGGGTGACTAGGGTGACTTTGGTGGCTCGGGTGACTAGGGTGGGCTTGGTTACTTGGGTGACTATGGTGCTTAGGGTGACTTTGGGGAGTTGGGTGACTTGGGTGCCTAGGGTGACTTGGGTGACTTGGATGATTTAGGTCACTTGGGTGACTACGGTGACTTTGGCGACTTGGGTGACTAGGTGACGTGGGTATCTACGATGACTTTGGTGACCTTGGTGACTAGAGTGAGTTTTGTGACTAGCTTGAGTTGGGTGACTTGCGTGACTTGGGATGACTGGTTACTTGGATGACTTGGGTGATTTGGGTGACTTGGATGACTTCATTGACTTGGGTGACTTGGGGGAATTGGGTTACTACTGTGACTTGGGTGATTAGGGTGACTTGTTTGACTATGGTGATTTAGGTGACTAGGGTGACTTGGGTGACTTGGGTGGCTTGGGTGGCTTTGGTTACTAGGGTGACTTGGGTTACTTGGGTGACAAGGGTGCTTAGGGTGACTTGGGTGATTAGGGGACTTCTGTGACTTGGGTGACTAGGTTGACTTAGGTGACTTAGGCGACCTTGGCGACTTGGGGCACTTTGGTGACTAGGGTAACGAGGGTGAGCTTGGTGACTAGGGCGACTTGGGTGACTCGGGTGACTAAGGTTATTAGGGTTAATTGGGTGACGTCGGATTACTTTGGTTTTTTTGGTTGACGTAGGTGACTTGGGATGACGAGGGTGATCTGGGTGACTAGGTTGACTTGAACGACTAGGGTGACTTGGGTGACTAGGGTGCTTAGGGTGACTAGCGTTACTTGGGTGTCTAGGGTGACTTGGTTGACACGGTTGACGTGGGTTATTTGGGGTACCTGGGTGTTTTGCTTAACGAGGTTGAGTAGGCTGACGATGGGGAGTATTTCGACTAGTGTGACTTTGGTGACTTGGGTGACTACGATTACTTTGGTGTTTTGGAAACGTGTTACTTTAGTGACTAGATTTGCCTTTATTGGTTGGGTGACTAGGGTGACGTTTTTGACTATATTTTTATGATATATGTTTAACTGGGTTTTAAACTTCCTTAGAAAAAAGTTTATTAGATTTGTAATAGTTTTTAATTGATGCTATATATAGTAAGAAACCATTTATTTGTGCAATGCGGTAGGGGAGAGGAAATGGAACGATTAAAAACGGAGTAAGCGAATGGATGTGGATTTTCTGCCGAGGCAAAATTTACTCTTCGTAAATGGGGTGGGTCAGATTCAGCTCAGACTTGAGTGACAATTTTAAGAGTTCCCTTTCCTCATACTTCACTTTTCTTTTAAGAGATCTTTTGTAAAAGACTAGAGCACAATCATAACGGTTATAATTCAGACAACAATTCCTGAACAATAATGCCTCCAGGCTTCAATTTCAGTTAGAAATTACTTTTGCTGTTATTCAAATGATTTGAACTTTAGTTAATAGTTTAACAGGCAAATTAGGATGATTGGCGTTTAAATATTCTCAAAAGTAAGACGCTTCATTTAGGCATTTGCACGGTACGTTCTGACTGCATTTGGAACCTTTCGTTAAGTCAAGTGTAGATCGTTTAATTGCCAAGTAACAGCAGATAAAGCGAACACGAAAAAAGAGGGTATAGTTTTTGTTAAAATTATTTCTATATTGTAGATAACATTAAATTTGGATCTGAGCCTTAATCAGAATTCGACTACGATTACGACAGTCTTTATTTCCAAAGTTTAATTTGTTTAGACATGCCAAATTATGTTTGTTTCTTCCTGTTGACATCGCCCTTCTTCCTGTGGAGCGTTCCTCGCGCCCCTCCCCACGCCCGCTTCGTGCTTCGTTTGCCCGAAAACCACAAAAAAATAGCACCCGTACTGCAGGCTATTCCAGCATGGCTGGCAAATCACGCGTTATGTAGTTAGAGCTAAACCTTAAACACATTCGTCTTTTCTATGTTGAGTGTTTCTAAACTAATACTCTCGTTACTGAGGCTGAGATTGAATGTGCCGTGCGAGTGAAAGAACCTTTACGGACGTAACGGTCATCTCGACAGCAGACAGACAGCACAGGTAGATCTAGTCTCGCCGGATTTAATTAATTATATAATTAGTTAATTATATAAAAAAATTAACGACCGATATACATTCAAACGAAGTCCATTATAAAGCACTGTTTAAGATCGGTTGACGTTGAGGTCTTTTTTAAATGGATTATTAACATACAAGTTACTCAAGCTTGCGCCATATACCAGTTTTTGGCACTACTAACAATACTTAACAGTAGATAGCATTGAGATAGTCAGGTTTAAACAAAGAGAAAATGGTTTAGAACGCAGCCTGCTTAGTTAAACACTGAATAACTTGTTGATTAATAACCAGGCCTAAAGAAAGATGCTAAGCGAAGGGAACTTATTGGCGGAGAGTCAACACTCAAAAACTGCAGAAAAATGGACAAAAAAAATCGATCAAAAAAATCGGACATATAAATCGGACGAAAAATTGGACAAGAAATCGAACATAGGATATCAGAACTCAGACGTCAGACATAGGACATCAAATGTAGGAAATAAGACATCGAACATCAGACATAAAAAATATAACATTAAAAATCAGACATCAGACAGGACATCAGACATCGGACTTCGGACATCAGACATCTGACATATCACATCCGACATCAGACATAGACATCACACATCAGAAGTCAGTCATTAGACAAGACATTAGACACTAGACACCAAACATAAGACATCATTCATCAAACATGAGTCATAGGACATCAGACATCAGGCATCAGACATCAGAATGAGGCAAAGAAATCTGACAGGAGTTTGGACAAAGATCGGAGAAAAAGTGAAAAAAACGGACAAAAAAATCAGACAAAATTAGGACAAAATTGGGACAAAAGAAATCGGGCAAAAAACGCGACAAAAAACCGGATAATAAATCGGAAAATAAAATCGGACAAGACATCGGACAAATAAATCGACACAAAAATCGGACGAAAAATCGTTCAATTAAATCGACAAAAAATGGGACCGAAAAAAACGACAAAAAGATTGGACCCAAAAATCGGACAAATCAATCGGAGAAAAAAATCGGAGAAAAAAATCCGACAGATAAATCAAACAAATAATTGGACAATATATATCGGACAAAAAATCGGACAAACATCGGATTTAAAATTGGACTAATAATTAGACAAAAAATCGCACAAATAAATTGGACAAAAACTCGGACAAAAGACTCGGACAAATAAATCTGACAAAAAATGATTAGAAATCCTTATTGTTCTAATGCAAAACATTCTGCCAATGTTCCATTGAATCTTTGAGTTGGACAATAAAGTAATCGCAGGCTAGTTGACTCCCAATAACTCGAACCCTCGTTAACTCTAGCCTCGCGCTACCTCGAACCAAAATCGATTTCCCCTGGCAGTTTCTTTCACAAATTTATTGTAATTTGCCCTCGGTAATGCTCGAACCTCCCACTAACTCTTAGTAATTTTTGTTTCTCCTCAGGTTATTCTCATATATTTTAACCCTGGATAACTCGAACCATGTTTTAAGTGCGTGGAAAGTCGAAAAAAAAAAACGGTGTACTGAAGTCCGAGACATTGAACTTATCTTCAGCTATTTCGAGAGAGGTTGTAGGAAAATATGTGCACGAGACAATCCCGAATAGGAATATGGCATACGATCAATCCTTTGTTCCTGACACTGCAGCTGTCGAAGCTCTGACTTTTGCTGTTTAATTTGCTTTAGCACTCGAAAACTTACGCCCATAGCCCCTCTTGGCATTCTTGAACACAAAACCACCCAGAATACCTTTCAGAATTGTCGGCTGCACTTTTTCCGATTGAATCTGTATACAACTATTTCGAGAAAGGTTGTCGAGAAAAGTGCACGCGACACTCCCGATAGCTATTGTGAGTGATTTTGAGTTCACTTTTCTTCAAAGAAATTTGAAAGAATAGCGCGAGACATGGACATATGTTTGCGAGTGCTAAAGGAAAGCCACAAAAGTAGGTTCGACTGCTGCAGTTGTCGGGAACAGTGTATTGGTCATATCCTATATTACCATTCGGGATTGTCGAGAATAGCTTTCTCGATATAGCTGTAAACAACAGTGTCAATTCTTTGTCTCTACTTTTATGTCACTCCAGTTCAAATTTTAACATCCCTATGTATATTAATCAATCTTTTGGGATACTCTTTGTTTCAAAATATCTATCCACATTTCTTGCTGCCCTTGAAGTTGAGTGTGCATGATACTTGCATTCCCTCCTCATCCACTTGCTTATTTCCTTATTTTCGGTCATTTGCTTCGAACACCCGATAACTATAACTTTTTTCAATTTCCCTAGAAGGTTTGAGTTATCGGGAGTCGACTGTAGTATTTTGATTTGTCTCAAATGTTTGTGTTAACAGAGATTAGGTCCCAGTATTAATGTGCTAAGGTAATCCAAAAGACAGTCTCAGATTCTAGATTCCATTGCTGGATCGAATCCCGGATTCCACGTCATAAATTGGATCTTGGATTCCTGATTTTCCTTGACAGTGAATCTTGGATTCCAGAATTCCAATCGTTCGCGTGATTCCAGATTCCAGATCAATTGAACTTATATTCCGGATTGATCTCCCGAATTCCAGAATCTAACAAATCTGGATTGCCTTACCGCGGTGAACGATTGTGATTCATCGTGTTCTAAGTAGGGTTTACTGTGTAATTTAATGAGCAAGTATAGAGCAGAGAGAAAATTAGAAAATGACTAATTCCGTTACATGGGAGGAAGTGATCAAAGGCTATCGCTTTGCACTCTAAAAAGTGCAGTCCTGTAAAAAGTGCTGAACTTTCTGTTGCCAAAATAAATAAAGTTTCAGTGGCTGGCACAAGACGGACGCCTTCCTCCTTCCCCTCCATGTCAAAATATCCTGCCTCTGAATAAGTTAGCTTTATTTTGCGCAGATGTTACAAAATTTTTTCCCTTTCCAGAACACTGTTGAAAATTTTGGGCTCTCCCTAAATCCAGTCACAAGTTTCCAGCGACAGAATAATTCCCAGATGTTTCTAATTTGTTTTTATAAGTGGTAAACTACCCTGGGTGCCAGAGACTTTTCTAGCGCGGTTTCCGGTTTCTGTCAAGTCTTTATAGTGACCCGCGCGAAAAGCGGCGAGCGAAACGTTTTTCTCGCGGTTTCGGTACGGCCGAAGATGTGTCGGCCTTCGGCCAACACCGAAATTCCCGCCGCACACGAGAAAAACCTCTGGTGTCCAGGGCAGTGGTAAAAATGCAACTGATTCGAAACGTTTTCACGTGCGTGGAAAGAACCAATAATGAAGCGCCTTATTCAAATTTAAAATACTTTGATAATTATTCATGTTCACAGAAGACGCGAAAGTACGCTTCTGTTGCGAACAACTTTGTGAACTCTTGTGGAATATTACTCTTTCACTGCCGTTCAGCTCATTTCTTCATTGCACTGTATTCTTGGCTTTACCACAAAATGCTTAAATTGTGGAAAACATTGTGGAATGCTTCGCGCAACGAGATATAACAAACCGCGGGAGAGGTAGGTAGAAAATTTTTTTTTTGGCTTACATGTAATTCACGTTCACTTCAGTTTGTAATTTGTGTTCTTAAAAGTAGATAAACAAGGTAATTTTGCTGTTTAAGTATGATTTGATATTGATGGTCATGTATACTTACTAAGAATTATTTTTCCGTTGCAGAAAATACATTGGAAGTTGAAAAATAAACTCTGAATAAAGTTTGCTGTCGCGGACCACATGGCCAACGGCCCACTCGAAATTATACACGTGACACACACGAATTCAGCAACTCGACTTTAAATAAGGTAAGGCACGTTTTTATATCAAATAATTCATAGAATCATTAAGTCTATTTTGTGTCTTCGGTTACTTATTTTTTAGAGGGGTTAAAATGTTTACTCTGCGTAGTGTCAGGCAGCGACTTGATTTTGCAAAATCAAATTTGTACACTCGGGTGAAAAAAATAACTCCTGCTTTGTGGAGGGAAAAACTACCCAGTCTGTTGGCTCATTTCCGGCGTCAGCATATTCCTTATTAGCATGCGGCACACGTGCATAAAAACCGAAGCAAACAGTATTTGAATTGAATGAAAGTCGAAATTTTTATGTTTCGCTTTGCCGAACAAATGTATGTCAGGGCTGTTGACAGCTTTTCCTAGCTCTCGTGTAGTTCAATAAACAGAAAAAGTGAGAAGTAAAGAACACAAAATATAGTCAAACAAGAGTAGCCTTAAGTCGTTGGCGATAATGAGGTTAGTCTTTTATGGGTCTATTTCTCTGGTCTCCGTCTCCTTTGTATGGAGAATGGTTCTTTATATTCTTATTGCACTTGTTTAGCCAAGGTTGCACATCTCGTAGGATAATCGAGACATATCTAGCCGGGGGTGGTACCCCTATAATGGCCTATACGGGGCGGCTCCACCCGAAAGGGCTACTGTCTTCAGGCTTCAGGTATATAAAAGGGTAGGAATTTCACTTGTTGAAGATATCAAAAGGTTTAAGAAATCCGTCATTGCGTTTAGTTAAAAGCATTTTATCGCCGTAAAAAGAGTCCAGAAGCAAGTTCTGGTTTTGTGATTTATTCATGTTTACAGCAGTTAAAGGGGTACAAACTAGGTTTGTGAAAGGGGTGCCATATTTCAAAAGAAGGTTTACGAAAGGGGAACCTTTTCTGTCAAAGATAGTATGTAAAACGTACGGGGCTATACCTCGCGGCTAAGCTTCCCCGTATAAAACTTTGGTGAGCACTCCTGTCCCCCTCCAGGGAATTTTCAACTGTTGATTATTATATTTTCACTTTCCCCTCCGTAATGTTTTAATCGTTTTCTTTTACGAATTTCAGATTTCACGAATCAGAATCGTTTCCTCTGTCGAGACCACCAGAGCAGACCACCTTCCTCTTGTACCGTCAGTTTCTAATCACAGTCCAGCCTCCAGACAGGACGCTAATGAGCTATTTTGCCATCCAGGTTAGGTTCATCCTTATGGGTTGGGCCAAGGGAGGTTAACGTTATAGAGCTCTGGATGAACCTTACAAAACACACTTTAAAACACACGCACACACTCACCTTCGGCTCGAAGTCTTCGGTTTTTTTTCGGCTTAACTTAATTGTAGTTATATTAGTTAGAGGGCTCCCTGGGCTGGTAAGGACCTCCCCTTCCCTTTTTCCAAACTTGGGTTGCTTTGCAGGTATTCGGTCAACGATAGGATTCGGCTTTTCAAATACAATTTCGGCTTCGATTCGGTGTTCATTCGTCCTTTCATCGGATGAATTTTGTCGCTTCGTCATCGTCGTCGTCGTCGTCGTCGACTTCATTGTCTTCGCTGATGTCTCCCGCTTAGTTGCGCCAAATCCAATTAAACTAATCACACTTCACTTGACAGCTCATGCTCTGAGCAAGTGAAGCTTTCATTCGTAAGGTTCAACCAGACAATGATTACTTGATGGCATATTTAGGTAACTGGAGACTAAAGGCCATTTAACTGCCGTAGGGGACCTTATTTGGCCACCCCTTACAGGTTAAGTGGTTTCTCTAGTTGCAGACAGTTAAGTAGTTAAGCCTCGCAAATTTGGTTGTGGTATACCTAAAATCGTCAAAACCTTAAATCTGTAAACCATTTGGCCTCCTTTAACGAAAAGTAAAATTGTTTTTACCGATGACTGACAAATTTAAGTTTCAGATGAGTTTAATTTGACCAAATTTGCGAGCGTAGAGGAGTGTACAGATTAGTCTTACAAACTTACGACCAGGCGTTGCTTAAACGCCTCGTTGCAAGTTATCAAGGGGAAAATGGGACAACACACACACCCTAGGCTAGACCGTTTACAAACTGTAAGCGTAGGTAATCTTCGACTCACCAATCTATGATGCAGATTCATCGCTGGAGGAACAACATGGAACTGGCAGTTTGTTAGAAGAGTCAGTAACCCGTGTGGTAGGCAAAAGATCAACATTGCCTGCAGCCACAATTCAGTTACACGCATGCGTAGGATCCCCTTTCCTTCGCATGTGAGTTACTGAATTTGCGGTCGATGTTACTCTTGTGTATGCTTCACTGGTTTTAGGTATTTGTATTAAGAGTCTTAGATAATGGGAGCTTTCTTTCGTTACGACATCATTGACACTAAGACGACCGGGTTTGCCTTCTTGTTAATCTTGTCTTGCTGGAGAATTCTCTTGTTTAGAAGCCCTGCATTGGAGTACGCAGGCACTGATCGTCTACAAATCGTAGGCGTAGGTAGTCTTCACATCAATGGTCCATTGGAAATGGTTGCCTCTTCCTGCAACAGTGTTAAGCCTTTTGGTGTTGCCTCGATCTGTGACTGGGTCACCCTGCGCGTGCCATTGTTGGTAAAAAAAAGAAGCCGGCCGAAGAAAGAAAAACAAAGATTTTCATGCAGGAAGCTGAAGTAGTTAGCTGAGTAGATGAAGTACATTTGCCATTGACGAGCGAAAAGGAGGTGCCTTGTGGGACAAAACTGAGGATGATGATGATGATGACTTCGAAATCATCATTTTGCCTTGAAGCACAAACTACCGACTTGTTAGGCAGAAGGATAGCCAGGGAAGAAAGCCGATAGAAATTACTTTACAAGCTGTTTCAACTAACATTGATATTCAAAACTGCTTAAATTCATTGGGCAGTTAAGATATCTTTTCATATGAAAATTGTTACGAATCAGCTGTTCAGATAGCACTAAACTCGCAAAGGTTATTTCGCAACTCGTACAAGGTAAAAATCTTAAATTGCAAAAATTTCTTTTGAAAAATTTGCCCATCCTCGGGCCTCTTTAAAACTGCGTGTATAGGAAATCTAGTTTCCAAGCCGCTGAGATAAAATTAATGTTAGTTGAAATGGATACCGAGGTTTATTTGATATAATTGGCCGGCTGCACTTCAATTTCGAGAGTAACATCGACTTATCATCATCTGGAGGAGCCTGGAGCCTAGACTGTGTCATGCAGACTTTGGAGCCCAGATCCCCAGGGAGGATTGCGTGAGAAGGAGGAGTGGTGACAAAATATGACGGATTGCAGCAAACCATATAAGGTAGGGCTGATTTAAATGGTTCTGCGCCTGCGTAAGGCTATCGTTTACTGCGAAAGCAGAGTCTGTTTAGAATCGTCGTTACTACGCCTAAAAGGTGCACATAGCAGTGCTCCATAGGAACGTTTCTCGTACGGTACGTTGAAAGTTATGCAAACGATGAACCATATTTATCAGCCCAAGTATACACAGGGACACCAGGTTAGTGGAATCCTTTATTTATATGATAAATCTAATACCTCACGTCGGAACTCGGCTTCGAATTCGGTTCGGCTTTTTTTCGGTTTTTCGATCGACGCGTCCGGTCTATCTCCGAACTGGCTTGGTATCGACAATGTATCGATAGTAAGCCGCCAATGATCCCTGCGTATACATGGTCTGGGGAACCCTGGGGTGTCCATTCGCTGTGTCAAGTTTTATGGACATATGAACACTCCTTGGTTTTACCTGGGTCTTAAATTTTTCTCCTAAGAGCGCTTCCCATTATTTTATTAGATATTTACTGTAACTGGAGTATGAAATTAATAAAAAAAGACAATTATGCTGTGTTGTTGTGGTGTGACTTTATTTTCTAATATAAACTAAATTCTGTTAGGTGATATAGGTAATGAAATAAGTGATTTTTTTCCGCTAAATGCGCTTCCATTATTTAAGTATTCACCTGTAACTGGAGTATGAAATTTAATAAAAGATCCAATCGTTGTTGTGCTGTTGGATTGTATTTTTTCCTAATATACATTAAAATATCGAGTCAGTAAAGCTGTACTTACAAACAGCTTTACAGATAGGGAATGATATGAAATTATTTACATTTAATAAAATAAAATTAAAACAACAAACTAAGAGGCTGTCAGTGTGGTTTCTTAAACTGTCTTTTAAAAAGTATCGTTTAAATAATTTACTAATGCTGTTTTATTTCAGCAACGTTGAACGTCAGCGGTTTTTTCCTTTTTCGTATACGTTCCGCCATGATTTTTTTATCCGAAGAATGGAAGAAGAACATTTTTTGGGGCGCGCCCTCATCGCCTTCGAACGTCAACGGCTTTATCTTTTTCGGCAATCCCAAGAGTGGACAAGTTACTTACAGAACGAGCATTTTTCGTCTTATTCTCTCAAGATACTTCAGTCTCTTTTTTGCCGTCGTTCAAAAAAAACTGCGAAGCCATCCAATCCTGACTGAACCAAGATTCACCCGCGACATGCTGATAAAAACTGTATTAATTTGATTTGATTGTAAGATAGTTGCACTTAAAGATCAATAAAGCTTTGCAAATATTAACATGGAATAAGAGGGTGTCCTTTTCTTTGTACTTACATTATGATAATACTGAAAGAACATTATATGGATCATGCTTATAGCATTGTAATTATTGTTATTAGCTTATACTTTGATGATCAATAAAGATACGAACACACAGTGCAGGTGAACGTCTATATTTTTTCTACTAACTCTTTACAGCAGCTTAAAAAATTTCCTTTCAGGAACTTCGAACGCGATTTTTTTCACCTCTTACTTTTTTAACGCCTTTTTCTGGAGAAAATGGACTTTTTGGGGCGCGCCCTGTCGGCAAGATGAACACCCAGATGCAAGTTATGTCAAGATGCAGCGTTTTTTTCTTTCATTTTGGCACTTTTCTCCAACAGAGGTCAGAGGCCAATACTTTTGACTGAAACCACCGTTTAAAGAGTTCAGGACAAGACTTGAAGAGCAAGAGTTCACTGGCAAGATTCAAGGTCACTCCCATTATCTTTGGCCTTTACGTTTCTGATTTTTGGATGAGTTCCTGCAGGGAACCCACCTGTCCGTTATTTTGACTGGAACAGGAGTTGCACGTTGAAGGTGAGCAAGTAAAGTATTTTAAAGTCCAATTTAGTTTCTGTTGTTTTCAGATCAAATGCAAGAAGCCACAGCAGACACCCTTTTGACGATCATAGTGACGGGAGGAGGGTTGCTAAGATGTCATGTGACAGTAAGTATATAGTAAAAGAGGGTCTGAACAGTTAACAACGGAATTTCAAACCATACACTCTTAACAATTTTTAGTGAACAAACATAACCGTAATAGACGAGCTAATGATGGTTTTACGCTGCAATCGAGAACTTACTAGGACATCAACATGCCATTACATTTTGAACGCACACATCAACAACAATTTCGATGAACATACTAATTTCCTTTTGAGCTTTTTGATTTTTGCAGGAGAAGGTACCGTTTAAAAATTCAGTGAGGTGGTTTTACCTAGTACGTGATTCAAGCCCGACGCCCGGATTGTAGTTTGTGGTAAGTCCACTTAAAGAAGTTATGTCAAGCGTTTTAACCAAATTTCAGCCGTTAGTAACCGGCTATCGAAATTGAGTCAAATCTTTATATTAGCAGTAGAGAGCAAATTTAAAGGAAGGCACGAACACAAATGATGGAGTACATGATAGCTGACATCAGGTTGGAGCTTTTCACTGTCAATTGTACTGTTAAGCCTAAGAATTTGTCAAAGTTTTTTTTAAACCCTTTTTGTTTTTTACCTTACTATCATGAAGCTGTTTGTTTGTTTGTTTGTTTTTTTTCATTAACAGGTAATTTTTTTTCGCTAAGATAAAATTCATAGAAGTTATACTGGCAAAGCTAGCTTAAACAATGGGAAGTCGTTTCTATCACACTGAAGAGTTTTGTGGAAATAATCCGACACAGGACTAAAGAAAACAACTCTAATTAAGACAATAAGGAGAGGAAGAGACGTTTGTAACTAGTTATTGATTGTATTGACTGGCTTAAATTGTTAAGAAATGTTCTTAAATCACTATTTGCAGGTCAGAAAATCTCCGAGATGTTATTGCAGCCGGTAATAAGGAAAATTATTGAAGGTTAGTGACTTGTTTGTCAAAAACATTCAACGAACACTCAAAAGAAATCAATGCTTAATGTCGTGACTAAAGGAAGAAGGCAATTAAGAAAACAGCAGTGTAAGACAAAGAAAGCAGTGCTTTGATTCCTAACCGCAATAATACACACTTAATGACTGGTCCATGGGAAATAGCTCTGCCTCGGGAAACATTGAGATTCAAGGGAAACCAAATTTACTGTTTCCCGAGGGACCAGTCTTTAAGTTATTTCCTATACAGCTGGAAATTCTTTAAGCCCCGGCGGTCGTCGGTCAACATTCGCGGGTAACAGTACGCCGTTACCTCTGACGTCATAGATGTTGCAAAGTTAATCACTCAGAGATTTTGGCTGGAAACAGTTTCATTCTTAGATGTCATGTGAACTCGAACTAACCAATAATGAGAGCGCACGCTGTTGGGAAAAATTTCTAGCTATATAACAATCAATCTTTGCGCTGCGGTGACTGCATTTTAGTTTGTGAAAAACATTTTATTCAAAGTTAGGAACTTCTGGATGCCCGTTATCTTCACCTGTGAGCAGATGGACTGCATGAACCCCTCTTACAGCACTGAGGTGAGTTCGAGATCAGACAAATTAATATTCTTTCCGAGTTCTTTCATCACAAAACTTGTAACAACTTTCGATTACTGGATACAGGTCTAAGGCGTTAGCTCCAAGCTGTAGAACAGAGTGGTGGGTCGCTGTAGGATTCAATAGCCTTTGTAATTAGTTTTAGCAGAGTGTGCTAACCCTGAAACTTCATAAAGGCTCAATCAAATGGCTTGTATAGATCATAAAACAAGTCAGCTACAACTGAAAACGAAATAAAAGATTTTAAATTACACTACAAAGGTAATCCGTGACAATAGGAAAAGTGTGGTACATTTTGCTAAGCTTAAACTTGTTCTTGAGAAGTATTATATTGAGTTGGGGATTCCCAGACGTCATAGCAGCCATCATGAATTGTCATGTCTGCCTTTGTGATAATCTTTTAATGGTCGAAAGGACGTGCCAAATAGAGGTAAGGTAGTGGAATCAAATGTTGAAAGCTAATGAACCAGAAAAATAAGCGCATTCACTTGGAAACTGAATATAAAATCAAGTGTTTATGGAATTCAGGAGCCCGGCCTAAACTCCAAACATGGCGATGAACAACAAGGGCACACTAAAAAAGACAACAGGTGAACTTAAGTGTTTGAATGATTTAAAGTGGCGTTCCTTTCTGGGTTAAGTGAAAACATGAAATTATTGTTTTGCTTGTGCGTAAATCTAATGAATCCTTCAACGGTAGGGGAGAAGGGAGAAGCAAACCTCCTCTTTGAATATAGCTTTTTTCGCGTGCTTTTCCAAAATGTTAAATGCCAAAGTTCTCTCAACATTAACTGTGTAAATTTTGTAAATTTATTATTGACCATTGGTTGCTGTAAGTATCGTATAACTGCAAGAGGGGAAAATCAAGCTGTTTTCATGAAAAGTTCCCGGGTTTTTTTTGCATTTTCCTGGCTGCAGACGAACGCTCTACTAAAAGCAGCAAAATTTAAAATTGTTCGACTTAAGCGCACAGCTGTTTAGAAAGTTAATTTTTTCAAAGCATTCAAAATAATAAGAACAACAAAGGAAAAAAATGCAGTTGATTCCGCCATTCATAGAAAGAAAAGCTATGAACCAGTTTTTCGACAACAGCTTAAGTAAGCCTTTCGTTAAAACGATAATGAGATAAAAAAGAGAAGTTGAAAGCCTTTTTCTTTTCCATGTCTAATTTTTGCACAACTAGCCCAGAGCATTATACGCAGTCTGCGCTAATTTTTAAAGACCGCAATTAAGAAAAAATTATAATTCGCCTTGAAATGCACCCAAAATTATACTGTCTGTTGCTTGTTACCTTTCATGAGATCATGTCTAAAGCCATCTCATGGCTTGAGAAGACACAGTTTCACGACTTGTGCATTTCAAACGCAGAACTTTTAATGATCTTTCGGTAGGTAACTCTTGAGCGTCAACTGGGGGCAGGGAGGGGAGGGACAGCGGTGGCTGGGCGTATGCCTGCCCCGCGCCCCTCAACCCTCCAACGATCAAAAGAAAAAAATATTGCTATTTTCGTATTTTTTTATTCCAAGAGCGATTAAAGCGAGTGTCTCGTTGCAAACACAGTTGAAGGGTAGAATGCAGAGTGTCCATTGATATATAACTAAAGTACATGCATTAATATAGGGAAGGTACATGCGTTAATTACCGGTCATGAACATATTATATAGTTTGCATCTTATCTTAATTTACGAGGATTTTTCTGTACTTTACTCCTTCAACTGGTTTTATCACGTGGGCGTCAATGTCGTAAAACTGTGTCCTTGGGCCCTTCATGTATTCCATTCTCTAATGCTAACCGTTCATATCCTTAAGATTCCCATCCCAATTCCCTTTAAGTTCCCTGCAGCACAGATTCAGTAAATTTTTGGGTGGCTTGAAATTGTCGAAAATATAGGCGGAAAAATTCGATGCCAGATGGTAAGAATATTTCAAATGGCTTTTTCGTGAACTGGGCTGATTGTGTATAATTAACCATTATTTTCCAATGTTGACTAATTTCAGTTTGGTCCTGAGATGCTGTAAATAACAATTACTTGCTTCAGTTTTTTTGTTACGGAGAAAAGCAAGGGAAAAACGAAAGTTCTTGGCAGGTAGTTTACGTAGGGAGCCCGGAGCAAATCTTCCCCTTACTTCTCTATCGTTTTGCAGTGTTGTGGATAGCGCAAGTAGGGAGCTTAAGCAACAACGTTTTTGAGCGACGCACGTCAACCGGAAGTGGCCTTTTTTCATTTTTTGACAGTGGTTTCGCCCAAATTTTCAGTCAAATCGCCTCTATAACTGTAAAGAAGCTAAGGAATACAAATTTTATATCATCAAGGTATGTTAAGAGGGAAAATACCTCACTTCCGGTTGACGTGCGTCGCTCAAAAACGTTGCTGCTGAAGGCGGGGACACCATAAGCCAGTCACGTGGTCAGGTCGCTGTTACTGATGTTCACGAAAAATGCAGATTTATAAAAAAAGGGAAGGAAATTCGTGATGAATTTTCGTAATTGCTTTGAAAACGTAATAAGATAATCCTCCTTTTTTGGCCATAATATTTTGCTGCTTTTGAAAGCGTTTTGTACGTTTTTGTGCCTTATCAAAGGATTGAGCCAATTGGCGTAAGGGGCTTACTTGAGAGAGCCTCTACAGTGTATATGCGTATTTCTGACAAAATCGAAGTCGCGACGAGCGTTATTGATGAAGCGACGATCTTAGGGATTAAAGTGACGATCGCAATGCCTTTCAATAAAGTTAGACAACGTTAGTCGTGCAATGAGGGCAAAGAAACCTGCCAAAAAGAAGTGCTGCAATTTCAGAGATTTTGTTTCGCTAATTTCCTCATTTTCATCATCATTGTGGTTGAGTTGAGTTCGTTAGTAGCATAAATACAACGCAAAATAATTCTTGATATGCGACCATTTCGCCTGAACAACCGATTTGTTGGAAATCACGTGACGGGGGCTTATAAGGCAAAGAAAGTAAGGATGCTTTTTCCCAGGCTTCTTTGGGATTTAATGATTTCGAAGATGGCAGCGGTAGTCGCGCTGGTTCTCTGATTGAACTCTTTTTTATATTGAACTCGTCATCCTCACCTGGGCCAGATCAGATCCGTGTTCGCGTGTGATTTTTGATAGCAAAGGGCATTCGCAAAAGTCCTTGCATGTGTTCCTAATTTTTTCTTTTTCAAAGTATTTCCATTTAGGTCCTTGGAAACTGCTCGTCGCGTGGCAGCCATCCTTATCTGACTGGTGACATCGTTGGGCGAAATCAGATCAAACTCGATCCTCCTCTTCGACCAGAGGTATGAACTATTAAAACCAAAGATCAATGTCTTTCTGTAAACTATTTCACTCAAAACTCCAAAGAGCGAATGATGAAAACTGAACCCCCAGTAATGCCATTAGAATTAAACTACGCTGTCACTGACAAAAAATCATAATGCAAGAACTGACTCTTCGATAATTACAATAGTAGGAACGTCAACTTTTTTTCATCATGGGGACGCACTAATGCTTCCTCTACACTCATTATTTCTCAGGACTAGAATTATTTGTCACTTATCCATGTCAATCCCTTATCTCCAGGCCTTTTGCGTCAGTTTTTGTTTTCATTTGTTTGTTTGTTCGTTCGTTTGTTTATTTTAAGTTTTCAATTTTACCTAACCAGAAGTTAATATGTTCAGGTTTCCTTTAATTAATTTTAATTTGATTTATGCCTCGCAAAATAGTGACCACCCTAAGTAAACTCGTACTTATATTATAAATAATCTTCTGTGTCGTTTCTTTGTAGTGAGATCAAGAAGCTCGGCGTTTGGATTCAGTCGGTTACGGTCTCTTCCTGCTACAGCTAACAGGGATGTCGATTTGAATGAAGCCTCTTCAACATTGGTGCGGGTGAACGTCTACATTTTTTCCTTTCTGGAATTTCGAACGCGATTTTTTTTCACTTCGTCTTTTTTTAAAAGCCTTTTTCTAGAAAAAAAATGGACTCTTGGGGCGCGCCCTGTCGGCAAGATGAGCGCCAAGTTTTGTCTTTTTATGTCAAGATGCAGCGTTTTTTTCTTTCATTTTAGTACTTTTCTTCGAGAGAAGTCAGAGACCAATACTTTTCACTGAAAACACCTTTTAAAGAGTTCGGGACAAGAGTTGAAGAGAAAGAGTTCGCTGGCAAGATTCAAGGTCACTCCCTTTATCTTTAGCCTGTACGTTTGACTTTTGGATGAGTCACCTGCAGGGAACCCAACCGTCCATTATTTTGACTGGAACAGGAGTTGCACGTTGAAGGTGAGCATGTAAAGTATTTTAACTGAATTCAATTTAGTTTTGTTACTTTCAGATCAAATGCAAGAAGCCACAACAGACACCCTTTTCACGATCATACTGACGGGAGGTGGGTTGCTGAGTTGTCACGTGACAGTAAGTATAGTAATGAAAAAGGGTCTGAACAGTTAACAACGAAATTTCAAACCATACACTCTTTACAAGTTTTAGTGGACAAACATAACCGTAATAGACGAACCAATGATGGTTTTACGATACAAACGAGAACTTGCTGAGACATCAACAGGCAATTTCATTTTGAACACACACACATGCTAGTTAAGAAATCGACGACAATCTTGATGATCATACTAATTTCCTTGTGAGCTTTTTGTTTTTTATGGCAGGTACCGTTTCGAAATTCAGTGAAGTGGTCTTACCTACGTGATTCAAGCTCGACGCTCGGATTATAGTTTGTGGTAAGTCCAGTTAAAGAAGTTATGTGACGCCTTTTAACCAAATTTCAGACGTTAGCAACCGGCTGTCGAAATTGAGTCAAATCTTTATAGCGGAGCTCCACCCGCGCGCAAAGCGCGCGCGTGGGCGGAGCCCCATAGCTAAGGAAATGTGGTAATCTACCCATCCCAGAAAATTTAGTAATCACGTGACCGTACACCGAGCGAGCGAGCGACCGTCCGTCCGCACCACAGGCATACCAATGTAAAATAACTCAATCAACAGGTATGGGAACCCAAATGCAACTCAAGGTTTTATTTGGAAGGAAATCACATGGCCTCCCCGACTTTTAGCAAGAAAAAAGTCGTGTCTTTTTCGGCGTTATTTTTATGTGTACACTAACGTGGATAACAGAGAAAGAGCTGGAGCGATTTATTGAAAATTCGTAGGAAGAAAAACATGGAAATTCAAAGCGGCGGTGAGAAAATGAGAAATGCTAGCGGCCAGCAAGGTGAAAACGAGCGGCAATGAAAAATAAAAGCGAACATGAACACTGGAAACAACATATTTTGTAAGCAGATACTACAATTTCTCCATAAAAATAGTGTGTAACTAGGAAGTTTGACGTTTTAGTAGTACAAAAAAGCGCTATAGTCGTGCAAAACAAGGGCAAGGGAAAGACAAAAAAGCGTGCTGCACGTGGAAATTTGTTCTTTGCTAATTAGCAGAAAAAGTGTGCTGCACGTGCAATTTGTTTTTCTGCTAATTAGTCTATTAGTCTTGAAGCCATTTTCATTGTCGTCCCCCGTTTAGCATTACACGATTTAATTTTTTTTGTTTACACGTATTATTAAGCAGAGCTTCGCTTTTAGCCCTGGCTAAATCTATATATTATTATCGCTTAAAGCAATAAACAGTAAATTCAAAGAAAGACACGCCGTATAAACACTGAAATGATGGAGTATATGATAGTAGATAACAGTTGGAGCTTTTCGCTGACAATTGTTAAGCCCTAGGATATTTTTTAAAATCCTTTTTGTTTTTTTTCTTAACTATCGTGAAGCTGTTTATATTATTTTTTTTCATTAACAAGTAATTTTTTTCGCTGAGATAAAATTCATAGAAAGTATCTGGCAAAACTATCTTAAACAATGGGCAGTCGTCCCTATCACACTAAAGAGGTTTGTGGAAATAATCCTACACAGGACTGAGGAAAACAATTCTAAGAGAGTAAGGAGAGGAAGAGACGTTTCTGACTAGTTATTGATTGTATTGACTATATTTCTGGCTTAAATTGCTAATAAATGTTCTTAAAATCACTATTTGCAGGTCAGAAATTAAAAATGTCCGAGATGTTATTGCAGGCGGTAACAAGTGAAAATATTTAAGGTTAGTACCTTCTCAAAAAACGGTGAATATGTTTGTCGAAAACATTCAACGAACAGTCGATAGAAATCAATGCTTGATGTCGCGACTAAAAGACCAAGGCAAGAAAACAGCAGTGTAAGACTAAGAACACTGTGCGTTGATTCCTCACTGACTGGTCCTGAAGGAAAAAGCTCCGCCTCGGGGAACAAAATTAACTGTTTCCTGAGGTACTGGTCTTTTAAGTGATTTGTTATATAGCTGAAAATGTTGAAGCTGGGAATTCATTAAACCTTGGCTCTCGTCAGTCAACGTTCGAGGGTAACAGTGCACTGTTGCCCTCTGATGTCATAGATTTTGCACTGTGACCTCGAAGTAACAAATGAGAGCGCGCGCTGTTGGGAATACTGCGATACTGAATCTTAGTTTGTGAACAACATTTTATTCTAGGTTAGGAACTTCTGGATGCCGTTAATGACGCATCTGTGATGGACTGAATGAAACTCTCTTACAGGACAGAGGTAAGTTCGAGATCAGACGTATTAATATTCTTTCCCGAGGAAGGGCGAACTCGTTCATAATAAAACTTACGACGACAACTTTCGATTACTGGATACAAATATAAGGCGTTCGCTCCAAGCTGTAGAACTGAGTTGTATAGGTCGCCTTTGTGATAAGTTTTAGCAGACTACTAACCCTGAAACTTCATAAAGGCTCAATAAAATGGCTTATATAGATCATAAGACAAGTGAGCTACTACTGAAAAGGAAATCAACCAAAATTTCTTAAAATAATCTTTTAATGGTCGAAAGGACGTGCCAAATAGAGGTAAGGTAGTGGAATCAAATGTTGAAAGCTAATGAACCAGAAAAATAAGCGCATTCACTTGGAAATTGAATATAAAATCAAGTGTTTATGGAATTCAGGAGCCCGGCCTAAACTCCAAACATGGCGATGAACAACAAGGGCACACTAAAAAGACAACAGGTGAACTAAAGTATTTGAATGATTTAAACTGGCGTTCGTTTCTGGGTTGAGTGAAAACATGAAATTATTGCTTTGCTTGTGCGTAAATCTAATGAAACTTGTAACGGTAGGGGAGAAGGGAGAAGCAAACCTCTGTAAATATAGCTTTTTTCGCGTGCTTTTCCAAAATGTTAAATGCTAAAGTTCTCTCAATATTAACTGTGTAAATTTTGTAAATATGTTGTTGACCATTGGTTGCTCTAAGTACCGTATAACTGCACGAGGTAAAAATCAAGCTGTTTTCATGAAAAATTCCCACGTTTTCTTTGCATTTTCCTGGCTGCAGACGAACGTACGCTACTAAAAGCAGCAAAATTTAAAATTGTTTGACTTTAGCGTACAGCTGTTTCCTAAGTTAATTTTTTCAAAGCATTTAAAATAATAAGAACAACGAAAGAAAAAAATGCATTTGATTCCGCCATTCATAGAAAGATAAGCTATGAACCAGTTTGTCGACAACAGTTGATGTAAGGCCTTCGTTAAAACGATAGTAAAGAGAAGTCGGAAGCCATAACAAGTTACTATGGTTTAATAACAAAATTTTTTTCTTTTCCATGTCTATTTTTGCACAATTAGCCCAGAGCCATTATACGCAGTCTGCGCTAATTTTAAAAGACCGCAATTAGGAAAAAATTATAATTCGCCTTGACATGCACCCAAAATTATACTGTCTGTTGCTTATTACCTTTCACGAGATCATGTCTAAAGCCTTTCTCTCGTGGCTTGAGAGGACGCAGTTTCATGACTTGTGCATTTTAAATGCAGACCTTTTAATGATCTCTCGGTAGGTAACTCTTGAGCGTCAACTTCGGGCAGGGAGGGGAGGGACAGCGGTGGATTGGCGTATGCCTGCCCCGCGCCCCTCAAACCTCCAACGATCAAAAGAAAAAAATATTGCTATTTTCGTATTTTTTATTCCAAGAGCGATTAATGCGAGTGTCTCGTTGCAAACACAGTTGAAGGGTAGAATGCAGAGTGTCCATTGATATATAACTAAAGTACATGCATTAATATAGGGAAGGTACATGCGTTAATTACCGGTCATGAACATATTATAGTTTGCATCTTAGCTTAATTTACGAGGATTTTTCTGTACTTTACTCCTTCAACTGGTTTTATCTCGTGGGCGTCAATGTCGTGAAACTGTGTCCTTGGGTCCTTCATGTATTCCATTCTCTAATGTCAACCGTTCATATCCTTAAAATTCCCATCCCAATTCCCTTTAAGTTCCCTGCAGCACAGATTCAGTAAATTTTTGGGTGGCTTGAAATTGTCGAAAATATAGGCGGAAAAATTCGATGCCAGATGGTAAGAATATTTCAAATGGCTTTTTCGCGAACTGGGCTGATTGTGTATAATTAACCATTTTCCAATGTTGACTAATTTCAATTTGGTCCTGAGACGCTGTAAATAACAAATGTTAGCCCCAGTTTTTTTGTCACGGAGAAAAGCAAAGGAAAAACGAGGGTTCTTGGCAGGTAGTTAACGAGATTATTAAGAAGCCGTTTTGCAGTGTTGTGGATAGCGCAGGTTGCTGGCGAGGTTCATGTTGATATCATGGAATGCGGAGACGCCGTAAACCTGTCACGCGGTCTTGTCACCATTTTTCGATTTTCACTGAAAATGCAGATTTAACAAAAACCAATGAAATTTGTGATGAATTTTCGGGATTGCTTTGAAAATGTAATAAGCCATTCCTCCTCTCTTGACCATAATATTTTGTTGCTTTTGGAAGCGTTTTGTACGTCTTGAGGTCTAATCACAGGATTGAACTAGCTAATTGGCTTAAGGGGCTTACATAAGGGAGCCTCTACAGTGTATTTGGGTATTTCCGACGAAATGGAGGTCGCGACGATGCATGGCCACTGATGAAGCGACGATCTTAGAGATTAAAGTCAGGGAAGATCGCATTACCTTTTCAATAAAGTAAGACAACGTTGGTCGTGCAATGAAGGCAAAGAAACCTGCTAAAAAGAATTGCTCCAATTTCAGAGATTTTGTTTTTGCTAATTTCCTCATTTCAGTCGTCGTTATGGTTGAGTTGAGTTCGTTAGTAGCGTAGATACCAGGCAAAACACTTCTTGATATGCGACCATTTTGCCTGAAAAACCGACGATTTGTTGGAAATCGCGCAACAAGAGCTCATAAGGCAAAGAAAATAAGGATGCTTTTCCCCAGGCTTCTTTGAGATTTAATGACGTCGAAGATGGCAGCGGTAGCCGCACTGGCTCTCTGATTCAGCTTTTTTCTATATTCTCGGTTTTCACATGACGTCACTAAAATTCAAACTAAGAAACGATCGATTCTTCTGAGTTTCTGAGTTTCATGAAGTATTACAGCACCTAAACACCTTTATTTAAAGAGAGTTTTGGTTCGAAAGGGTTCTTCGTTTTGCGATAGAGGACGTTTGAATTTCTAGGCTTTTGCGTGACGCGGCATTTAGCTGGCGGCCACAACGGCTCTTATGTGGGTTACAAACATTACCAATTTTGGGAGATTTTGCTGTCTAAACATTCCTTGTCTCAGAATAAGTATCACTTTAATATTTTATGAGTTTTTCAAGCGATGAATTAACGCATTAGTACGAAAACTCAAAAACAGATGTTTCTGTTGGTTTCCGGCGGCCATATTTGTGCCCCGCAAAGGGACACAAACATGGCGTCTCCATACAAAGCTTTCTAAATTTTGGTAAAACGTTTTTCCTAATATCTCACATATGAAATATCGCACAGACCTGATTCTTGGCGAGGCCTTTTGCTTATTTATCTTCTTCTATTTCCTAGATTCGGGACTTTCTGTATTGAATGGTTTGCAATTTTATTTTTGATTGCGTGACAGTGAAAACCGAGAATTGAACTCGTCATCTTCACTTGGGCCAGATCAGATCGGTGTACGCGTGCGATTTTTGATAGCAAAGGGCATTCGCAAAAGTCTTTTCATGTGTTTCTAATTTTTTCCTTTTCAAAGTATTTCTGTTTAGGTCCCTGGTAACTGCTCGTCCCGTGGCAGCCATCCTTATTTGACTGGTAACATCGTTGGGCGAAATCAGATCAAACTCGCTCCTCCTCTTCGACCAGAGGTATGAACTATTAAAACCAAAGATCAAAGTCTTTCTGTGAACTATTTCGCTTAAAACTCCAAAGAGCGAATGATGAAAACTGGACCCTTCGTAATGCCATTAGAATTAAACTACAAACTGTCAATGACAAAAAAATTGTGATGCAAGAACTGACCCTTTGATAATTACAATAGTAGGAACGTCAACTTGTTTTCGTCATGGGGACGCACTAATGCTTTCTTTACACTCGTTATTTCTTAGGATTAGAATTATTTGTCACGGATCCATGTCAATCCCTTACCTCCAGGCCTTTTGCGTCAGTTTTTGTTTTTACTTATTTTATTTTAAGTTTTCAATTTTACCTAACCAGAGGTTAATATGTTCAGGTTTCCTTTAATTAATTTTTTTTTAGTTTGGTTTGTGCTTCGCAAAATAATGATCACCATAAGTAAACGCGTACTTATATTATAAATAATCTTCTGTGTCGTTTTCTTTGTAAAGAGATCAAGAAGCTCGGCATTTGGATTCAGTTCAGCCATGTCGAACGGTCTGTTCCTGCGACAGCTAACAGGGATGTCGATGTGAATAAAGCCTATTCAACATTGGTGCAGGTGAACGTCTACATGTTTTCTACTAACTCTTTACAACAGCTTAAAAAATTTCCTTTCAGGAATTTCGAACGCGATTTTTTTCACTTCGTCTTTTTTTAACGCCTTTTTCTCGAAAAAATGGACTCTTGGGGCGCGCCTTGTCGACAAGATCAACACCAAGTTTTGTCTTTTTATGTCAAGATGCAGCGTTTTTTTCTTTCATCTTGGTACTTTTCTCCAAGAGAAGTCAGAGGCTTGACGGAAACCACCGTTTAAAGAGTTCAGGACAAGAGTTGAAGAGCACTGAAGAGTTCACTGGCAAGATTCAAGGTCACTCATTATCTTTGGCCTGTACGTGTCCGATTTTTGGATGAGTTCATGAAGGGAACCCACCTGTCCATTATTTTGACTGAAATAGGAGTTGCACGTTGAAGGTGAGCAAGTAAAGTATTTTAAAATCCAACTTAGTTTTGTTGCTTTCAGATCAAATGCAAGAGGCCACAGCAGACACCCTTTTCACGATTATACTGACGGGAGGTGGGTTGCTGAGTTGTCACTTGACAGTAAGTATAGTAATGAAAAAGGGTCTGAACAGTTAACAACGAAATTTCAAACCATACACTCTTAACAATTTTTAGTGGACAAAAAAAAAACATAATCTACGAGCCAACGATGGTTTTAGGCTGCAAATGAGAACTTGCTGGGACATCAACATACAATGACATTTTGAACACACACGCATGCTAGTTGAGAAATCGACGACAATTTTGATGATCATACTAATTTCCTTGTGAGCTTTTTGTTTTTTTTTTATGGAAGGTACCGTTTCGAAATTCAGTGAGGTGGTCTTACCTACTTGATTCAAGCCCGACGCTCGGATTATAGTTTGTGGTAAGTCCACTTAAAGAAGTTGTGTCACGCCTTTTATAACCAAATTTCAGACGTGAACCGGCTGTTGAAATTGAGTCAAATCTTTATATCATCGCTTAAAGCAGTAAGACAGTAAATTCAAAGGAGGGCACGCGGTATAAACACACATGATGGAGTATATGATAGCAGATAACCGTTGGAGCTTTTCACTGACAATTGTTAAGCCTTGGAATTTTTTTTTTAATCCTTTTTGTTTTTTACTTTGACCATAGTGAAGCTGTTTATTATTATTTTTTCATTAACAAGTATTTTTTTTGCACTGAGATAAAATTCATAGAGAGTATCTGGCAAATTTAAAACTTAGCTTAAACAATGGGTAGTCCTCCCTATCACACTAAAAAGGTTTGTGGAAATAATCCGACACAGGACTGAGGAAAACAACTCTAAGAGAGTAAGGAGAGGAAGAGAAGTTTGTAACCAGTTATTTATTGTATTGACTATATTTCTGGCTTAAATTGATAATAAATGTTCTTAAAATCACTATTTGCAGGTCAGAAAATCATCTAGATGTTATTGCAGCCGGTAATAAGTGGAAATGTTAAAGGTTAGTATCTTCTTAAAGAACTGTGAACAAGTTTGTCAAAACATTCAGCGAACACTCAAAAGAAATCAATATAATGCTTGATGTCGCAACTTAAAGAGCAAGGCAATAAAACAGTAGTAAGACTAAGAAAACAGTGTGTTAATTCCTAACTGCAACAATAAACACTAAATGACTGGTCCTGGAGGAAAAAGCTCCGCCTCGGGAAACAAAATTAACTGTTTCCTGAGGGACCGGTCTTTAAGTGATTTGTTATACAGCTGAAAATTTTGAATCTGGAAATTCATTAAACCTCGGCGGTCGTCGGTCAACATTTGAGGGTAAGAGTGCAGTGTTACCTTCTGACGTCATAAATTGTGCAATGTAACCTCGAAGTAACTGCTGAGAGCGCACGCTGTTGGGAAAAAAATTCCAGTTATATAACAACCAGTGATCTTATTGCTGCGATACTGAATGTTAGTTTGTGAAAAACATTTTATTGTAGGTTAGGAACTTCTCGATGCCGTTAAAGACGCATGTGTGATGGACTGAATGAACCTTTCTTACAGGACAGAGGTGAGTTCGAGATCAGACAAATTAATATTCTTTCCCGAGGAAGGGCGAACTCGTTGATGACAAAACTTACAACAACAACTTTCGATTACTGGATAAAAGTCTAAGGCGTTCGCTCCATGCTGTAGAACCGAGTTGTAAAGGTCGCCTTAGTGATTAGTTTTAGCAGAGTGCTAACCCTGGAACTTCATGAAGGTTTAAAATGGCTTATATAGATCATAAAACAAGTGAGCTACAACTTAAAAGGAAATAAAACATTTCAAATTACACTACTAAGGCAATCCGTGACTATAAGAAAAGTGTCGTACATTTTGCAAACTGCTTAAATTCCTTGTTCTTGAGAAGCATTTATATTTAGTCGGGGATTCCCAGACGTCATAGCAGCCATCATGAAGTGTCATGACTGTCCGTGTGATAATGTTTTAATGGTCGAAAGGACGTGCCAAATAGAGGTAAGGTACTGTAATAAAATGTACGTTGAAACTAATGAACCAAAACAATAAGCGCAATCACTCGGAAATTGAATTTTAATCAAGTGTCCGTGGAATCCAGGAGCCCGACCTAAACTCCACACGTGGTGATGAACAACAAGGGCACACTATAAAGACAACAGGTGAACTAAAGCGTTTGAATGATTTAAATTGGCGTTCGTTTCTAGGTTAAGTGAAAACATGAAATTATTGCTTTGCAAGTGCGTAAATCTAATGAATCCTCCAACAGTAGGGGAGAAGGGGGAAGCAAACCTCCTCTTTGAATATAGCTTTTTTCGCGTGCTTTTCCAAAATGTTAAATGCCAAAGTTCGCTCAATATTAACTGTGTAAATTTTGTAAATTTATTGTTGATCATTGGTTGTTCTAAGTATCGTATAACTGCACGAGGTGAAAATCAAGCTGTTGTCATGAAAAATTTCCGCGTTTTTTCGGTTTTCCTGGCTGCAGACGAATGTGCGCTACTAAAAGCAGCAAAATTTAAAATTGTTCGACTTTAGCGCACATCTGTTTAGTAAGCTAATTTTTTCAAAGCATTCAAAATAATAAGAACAACGAAAGAAAAAATGCAGTTGATTCCGCCATTCATAGAAAGATAAGCTATGAACCAGTTTTTTTGACAAGTTTATGTAAGGCCTTCGGCGTTAAAACGATAGTAGAGAGAAGTCGAAAGCCACAGCAAGTTACCATGGTTTGATACCAAAATTTGTTTTCTTTTCCATGTCTAATTTTTGCACAATTAGCCCAAGACCGCAATTAGGAAAAAATTATAATTCGCCTTGAAATGCACCCAAAATTATACTGTCTGTTGCTTATTACCTTTCATGAGATCATGTCTAAAGCCTTTCTCTCATGGCTTGAGAGGATGCAGTTTCATGACTTGTGCATTTTAAACGCAGAACTTTTAATGATCTCTCGGTAGGTAACTCTTGAGCGTCAACTGGGGGCAGGGAGGGGAGGGACAGCGGTGGATGGGCGTATGCCTGCCCCGTCCCCCTCAACCCTCTAACGATCAAAAGAAAAAAATATTGCTATTTTCGTATTTTTTTATTCCAAGAGCGATTAAAGCGAGTGTCTCGTTGCAAACACAGTTGAAGGGTCAGAATACAGAATGTCCGTTGATATATAACTGAAGTGCATGCATTAATATAGGGAAGGTACATGCATTAATTACCGGTCATGAACATATTATATAGTTTGCATCTTATCTTAATTTACGAGTATTTTTCTGTACTTTACTCCTTCAACTGGTTTTATCACGTGGGCGTCAATGTCGTGAAACTGTGTCCTTGGGTCCTTCATGTATTCCATTCTCTAATGTCAACCGTTCATATCCTTAAAATTCCCATCCCAATTCCCTTTAAGTTCCCTGCAGCACAGGTTCAATATATTTTTGGGTGGCTTGAAATTGCCGAAAATTTAGGCAGAAAAATTTGATGCGAGATGGTGATAATATTTCAGCTGGCTTTTTCGTGAACTGAGCTGATTGTGTATAATTAACCATTTTCCAATGTTGACTGATTTCAATTTTGTCCTGAGATGCTGTAAATAACAATTGTTCGCTTCAGTTTTTTTGTTACGGAGAAAAGCAAAAGAAAAAAGAGAGTTCTTGGCAGGTTGTTACGAGATTATTAGAGAGCCGGATGCAAATCTCACCCCTTATTTCCGGCTTAATCGTTTTGTACTGTTCTGGATAGCGCAAGTATCATGGAATGCGGAGAAGCCGTGAGCCATTCACGTGGTCCTGTCGCCATTTTTGAGTTTGACGGAAAATGCAGATTTATCAAAAACGAATGAAATTTGTGATGAATTTTCGGAATTGCGATGAAAATGCAATACGCTAATCCTCCTCAGTCTCTTGGCCAAAATGTTTTGCTGCTTTTGGAAGCGTTTTGTACGTTTTGAGGTCTAATCACAGGATTGAGCCAGGGCCTAAACTAGCTAATTGGCTTAAGGGGCTTACTTAAGGGAGCCTCTACAGTATATATGGGTCTTTCCGACGAAATCGAAGTCGCGACGATCGTTACTGATGACTGATCTTAGCTAGATAGGGATTAAAGTGACGATCGCGATGCCTTTTCAATAAAGTTAGACAACGTTAGTCGTGCAATGAAGGCAAAGAAACCTGCTAAAAAGAAGTCCTGCAAGTTCAGAGATTTTGTTTTGCTAATTTCCTCATTTCCGTCGTCGTTGTGGTTGAGTTGAGTTCATTAGTAGCGTAAATACCGCACAAAACAATTCTTGATATGCGACCATTTCGCCTGAAAAACCGACGATTTGTTGGAAATCGCGCAACAGGGGCTCATAAGGGAAAGAAAATAGGGATGCTTTTTCCCAGGCTTCTTGGGGATTTAATGACGTTGAAGATGGCAGCGGTAGCCGCAGTGGCTCTCTGATTCAACTCTTTTTTATATTGAACTCGTCATCTTCACCTGGGCCAGATCAGATCGGTGTACGCGTGTGATTTTTGATAGCAAAGTGCATTCGCAAAAGTCTTTGCACGTCTTTCTAATTTTTCCCTTTCAAAGTATTTCTGTTTAGGTCCCTGGAAACTGCTCGTCCCGTGGCAGCCATCCTTATCTGACTGGTAACATCGTTGGGCGAAATCAGATCAAACTCGCTCCTCCTCTTCGACCAGAGGTATGGACTATTAAAACAAAAGATCAATGTCTTTCTGTAAACTATTTCACTCAAAACTCCAAAGAGCGAATGATGAAAACTAAACCCTTAGTAATGCCATTAGAATTAAACTACAAAATGTCACTGACAAAAAAATTGTAATGCAAGAACTGACTCTTCGATAATTACAATAGTAGGAACGTCAACGTTTTTCGTCATGAGGACGCACTGATGCTTCCTCTACACTCATTATTTCTCAGGATTCGAATTATTTGTCACGGATCCATGTAAATCCCTTACCTCCAGGCCTTTTGCGTCAGTTTTTGTTTTCAATTTTACCTAACCAGAAGTTAATATGTTCAGGTTTCCTTTAATTAATTTTAATTTGATTTGTGCTTTGCAAAATAATGACCAGCATAAGTAAACTCGTACTTATATAATAAATAATCTTCTGTGTCGTTTTCTTTGTAGTGAGATCAAGAAGCTTGGCATTTGGATTCAGTTCAGCCAAGTCGAACGGTCTCTTCCTGCGACAGCTAACAGGGATGTCAATTTGAATGAGCCCTGCTCAACATTGGTAAGTACTATGTTGATGTCTTCGACGTAGGATATTTTAAATTTACCAGTTGCAGGAGAAAAAAGTGTAGTAGTCATTTGTCAGTGTAGTACAAAGAGTATTAGATATCGGCAGCTGTTGTTATTGAACTGATTCCGAGCGAGAAGCACCATTTTTGTAACTGGGCAAGGTCTAGACTTAAAAAGTCCCTTGTTTTCCGGAGGGATAGTAAGACGAGCAAATTATACGAGTGTAGGTGAAATTTGTCACTCTCGTGAGATGATGAGCTCGCTCTCCTGTTCCTGGAATAAACCAATAACGTCTGAAAACAATGTTCCCAGTCAGTGTTGGTCAGACATTGCCTGGGAATTTAAGCAGCGACGTTTTTGAGCGATGCGATTTAACCGAAAATGTTTTTTTGCCTTCTCGAACCGTGATTTTGAACAATTTTTTGGGCAAATCTTCTCTAGAAGAGTAAAGGCACTTAGTAATAGAAATTTGGTAGCGAAAAGAGAAAATCCGTCGCTTTAAAAAGTCGCTGCTTAAACAAGAACTGAACTCAAGTAGAAGACTCTGTGTTAGGAATGAGCTTAAAATAAATTCTGGCAAAATTAAAAATATTGGAATTACAAAAGATTGCAGAAGGAAATCAGCGTTAACCGAAATCATAACCTATAACAGGATCAGAATAGTTATCTCGTCATAAATACATTATTTTTTTTCCTTTTAACAGCTACCAGCCGAAGCAGTGCATTGTAGACTGCAGTGCTGTTGGAAGGAACCACCGGATGGACACCAGTCATTCAACTTCGGCGGAGATGAACTTTTTGAAATAATCATTTAACCACGTGGGAAGACCCATTAAATTTAAACATTTCCTTAGGCTTAGAAACTTTATGAATTGTGTAATCGTATAGAATTCCTCGAAAACAGAATGAGAAATGTAACTGATTCCTTTGTCATGCAACACTTGAAAAGGAAAGTTCTGACTGTGAGTTAATTAAGTATAATTAAAAATAGAGAAATTTTGAAACTTGTGGGAAAGTTCAGTTCCGACAAAATAACGTTGATAAGAGTCTACCCTCGATGAAAACAGTTTTTCACCGGCCAATTGGAACTATCAATCTGGAACCTCTGATTTAACTTAATGCTTTCTAGCACGCTTTAATCTCACTGCTCACACTGATAACATAACTAGCTCTAACTTCGCACTATATCTTCAGAGATTCCAGGTTGTTTTTAAAACAAGAAACAATGTTTGGCTTGGTTAAAGACATTTTAAACAAGGCCTTTGAGTTTTCCATGGTGGGGCGAAAGGGCCTCTACATAACTTTAAAACGGTGCTAATTTGTAGCAATTTCTTCATCAATCAGTGACACTTAAATCGTGGCATGGCAAATTAAATTTATCAAAATTTGATTTCCCGCTAGTGGTAATGGCCAAACGTGGATGCAATCAACTCAATTTTTTTAATTGCACTTGCTTTCATCTCTTAGTCTATACAACTTGCTTTCAAAGTGTTGAATATTTTTCGAACGATTTGTGATAACCATGCAGGCAATCGATTTTTTTAGAGCTGGTTGATCATTGATATTAAATAAAAAATACATGAGTTAAATGCTTGTACACAAAATTGCATTTGTTCTTATGAACCCAACTGAAATAAAAGACTTTTAGCCTGATCTGATCTGTAATTGCATGTCATGTACACACTGTTCAGTGTTTGGTCGTTGACTAGTCTTCTGCAAGTTTTTCAATAAAGAAAAGTTATTGATTTATTACTTATTGATTAATTGTACGTTACTGCAGAAAAGGAGTACTAGGCACCGACAAGTTATTCCGCCGCTATCTCTTGTGGTCTTTTAGTTTGTTGTCTACTTTTTGCCTTTTTTTTCTCACCGTCTGTGCGTTATGATTAACGGCTGATAAGGGTTCGCACATAATAGTTTCCCATTGTCTGATCTACGCGCGGAGGAAAGGTGCACCTTCGTACTCGCCTAGGAATTCTTGGTGAGGGTGTGCCGCCCGGTTCTCCAAATCCTGACTCTATTTCAGACTAAAAAATGTCATTTTTCCACACCCGTTTTCAGACCTCATGACCCCTAAAATCCATACTCGTTTTCAGACCTGGCCTTTAGGCAGAAATTATCATAATGTCATCATTACTTAGATTAGAGTGCAAACAAAAAAACTCTTCAAAGCCATTTCGAATTTGCATATTTCTCTTTCTTTCTATTCATTTGGAATTGAAAACATAAATACGTTCAAACACGCCCCTACTTCCCTCGAAAACCACACCCGATTCCAGACCAAAATGGGCAAAGTGTATACCCGTTTTCAGACCAAAAAGGCCCAAAAACCCCACCCTTTGGGGCGGCACATACTTATATGGCTCATACAGGAGAGTACCCCCTAGAGGCGTTTAAAAGCCATATGATGTTCCAATGCCGAGTTGAATAAAAGTATCCGACACGCTCTTGTTTAGTTGATTATCTGAGACTCAGGGTTTTTTTTTGAAGTGGTGAACTTTTCTGGGGAGACACATTTCAGACTTCTCTTAGTCCCTGATATGTGTAAGGCCCTAAAAAACATGATTTCTCGTTTCTTTTTCTTTACTAAAAGATTTGGGGGACGACTTACTTTGTGGTGGGGGTGGGGTTGGAGTGGGGGTTAAAATACTTTTGCAGATGAAGGGTTTAGTTTATCGTTTGTCACGCGATTGTCACTTTGATATTGATAGCGACGTTTACTTTTTAGATTTGTCCTGATGTTCCTGAGCCTGATACCTGTACGACCATTAATTAAACAACCTCGTCCTTGGGGCGCTTTACCCTGGCGTTGGAGGTCTTTCTTTTTCTACAAATTTTGAAAAGGTGGCGGCGGGTGAATTTTTTCTGGGGGGGTGGGCGGGGAGGCGTAAGTCGAGAGGCCAGGATCTAGGGTCTAGTCCAAATTTTAGGATATTCCAATTCTTTCACGTGCAAACTGCGTGACAATAGAGTACCGAAGTGTGACGTCATAAAACATGAAATTAGTGAAATTATGGGATTTGTTAAAATATTCTGAAAGAACAACGTCCAAGACTCCTACTCGCCAAAAATTAGCAATTTGGGGCAGATTGTCTCTGAGATATTAGCCCAGTTATGCTTCGATGACTCCATACAAATCCTTCTAAATGTTACCTGGTTCCTAATCTTATGAACCAAGCCAAATTTAGAAGGATTTGTATGGAATCGTCACAGCATAACTGGGCTAATATCTCAGAGACAATTTGCCCCGAATTGCTAATTTTTGGCGAGTAGGCGTCTTGGACGTTGTTCTTTCAGAATATCTTAACAAATCCGATAATTTCACAAATTTCATTTTTATGACGTCATCACTTCGGTTCTCTATACAACTCACAGTGAGGGCCTAACTGCATGAGCCGTAATGGCTAGCTGGTGGCGAGGTGACTTTTATCCCGGTATTACATGAACCGGGCCAGTCCGGAGCCACCATTTTTATATAGGGATTGGAAGCAGTGCGCACAAGCGGTGTGTTACCCGTTGTCCTGGTTCTCGAATGGTTCATTCACTGGACCGTCTGGCAAGCATGATAACTTGGAAAATTTCCAGCGGCATCACGGCATCACAATACTGGGATCCCAGTTAATCGCAAAGTTGATTGTTTTTGGGTTTAACGAAGGTGCCGAGATCTCTGCAAAGCGAGCATCAGCCCAGCTTATGTAATCAGGGCCAGGTTGCATAAAACCCTCTTAACATAAGAGAGCTCTTAACTTTTGTTCTGGAACAATAACCTATTGTTTTGAAATAATAGTTACGATTTCCCTTAATCTTAAGATGTTTCTTGCAACCCGGCCCAGGCCCTTAGTTCTTTAGCCAGATTCTACGCCCCCCCTGACCTCACCAACTTTTCAACCCCCCCAAACCCACACACCCAAAATTTCAGTCCCCCCCAAACATCTTCATACCCCCTTCTCCATATTTATAAATGAACCTTCCCTTATCCATGTACTCTCCATTCAAATATTATCAAAAATAGCCGAAAAACAATCCTAAACAGCAAGTCTAACAACATTTAAAAATAAGTACAATATGTTGGTTTTTGACTATTGATAAGATCTTTCACAACCACTACTTCATTTCAACAGACTGTAACTACACTATCCCTTCATAAGCAAATTAGCTCTCTCAGAACTAACTCACTGCAACACCTATAAAAAGTGACTTTTACCTTCAAAAAAAATTATTTCTTTGTTACTTCTTATCAATTTTTTTGAGAAACCAGTTTCACTGCTTAACAAACTACAGCCATTATCTTACCAATCCACGTCCAACATAACTCCACGGCTTCCACTTCGAACATTTCAATCAACCCTTTAAATATACAACGTTACTGCACTACACACACATCCCTAACACATAAAAACTTCTTACGCGCTTAGTACCACTCTCATAGCGTCTTGTTAACAACCTGGTAACAAATCCGTGTTCTCCTACACGAATATAAAAAATCCAACTAAAATACCTTCATGTAACATGTAACTATGTGTCACTCAACATAACTATGTATCACTACCTATCACAACACACCACTACACATCACTACCTACCACTACACATCACTACCTAGCACCACACATCACTACCTATCACTACACATCACTACACATGAGTACACATCACTATCCATCACTACCCATCACTACACATCACTATCCATCACTCTGCATCACTACACATCACTGTCCATCACTACCCATCACTACACATCACTATCCATCACTCTGCATCACTACACATCACTGTCCATCACTACCCATCACTACACATCACTATCCATCACTCTGCATCACTACACATCACTGTCCATCACTACCCATCACTATCCATCATTACACATCACTGTCCATTACTACCCATCACTATCCATCACTACCCATCACTGTCCATCACTATCCATCACTATCCATCACTACACATGAGTACACATCACTATCCATCACTACCCATCACTACCCATCGCTACACATCACTATCCATCACTCTGCATCACTACACATCACTGTCCATCACCACCCATCACTATCCATCATTACACATCACTACCCATCACTATCCATCATTACACATCACTACCCATCACTATCCATCGCTACCCATCACTATCCATCACTACCCATCACTATCCATCACTACCCATCACTAAACATCACTATCCATCACTATCCGTCACTGTCCATCACTATCCATCACTATCCATCACTACACATGAGTACACATCACTATCCATCACTACCCATCACTACACATCACTGTCCATCACTACCCATCACTATCCATCATTACACATCACTACCCATCACTGACCATCACTACCCATCACTAAACATCACTATCCATCACTATCCATCACTACCCATGAGTACACATCACTATCCATCACTACCCATCACTACACATCACTGTCCACCACTGCACGTCACTGTCCATCACTGCACATCACTGTCCATTACTACACATCATTATCCATCACTATACATCAGTAAACATCACTGTCTATCATTACACATTACTATCCATCACTACACATCACTGTCTATCACTACACATTACTATCCATCACTACACATCACTGTCCATTACTACCCATCACTATCCATCACTACCCATCACTATCCATCACTACCCATCACTATCCATCACTACCCATCACTAAACATCACTAACCATCACTATCCTTCACTGTCCATCATTACACATCACTACCCATTACTAAACATCACTATCCATCACTATCCATCACTGTCCATCACTCTGCATCACTACGCATCCCTGTCCATCACTACCCATCACTATCCATCATTACACATCACTACCCATCACTATCCATCACTATCCATCACTACACATCACTATCCATTACTACACATCACTGTCCATCACTACACATCACTATCCATCACTACACATCACTGTCCATTACTACCCATCACTATCCATCACTACCCATCACTATCCATCACTACCCATCACTAAACATCACTGTCCATCACTATCCATCACTGTCCATCACTATCCATCACTATCCATCACTACACATCACTACACATCACTATCCATCACTACCCATCACTACACATCACTACACATCACTATCCATCACTCTGCATCCCTACACATCACTGTCCATCACTACCCATCACTATCCATCATTACACATCACTACCCATCACTGTCCATCACTACCCATCACTATCCATCATTACACATCACTACCCATCACTGTCCATCACTACCCATCACTAAACATCACTATCCATCACTATCCATCACTACACATCACTATCCATTACTATACATCACTGTCCATCACTACACATCACTATCCATCACTACACATCACTGTCCATTACTACCCATCACTATCCATCACTACCCATCACTATCCATCACTACCCATCACTAAACATCACTATCCATCACTATCCATCCTGTCCATCACTATCCATCACTGTCCATCACTATCCATCACTATCCATCACTACACATGAGTACACATCACTATCCATCACTACACATCACTATCCATCACTCTGCATCACTACACATCACTGTCCATCACCACCCATCACTATCCATCATTACACATCACTACCCATCACTATCCATCACTACCCATCACTAAACATCACTAACCATCACTACCCATCACTATCCATCACTACCCATCAATATCCATCACTACCCATCACTAAACATCACTATCCATCACTATCCATCACTGTCCATCACTATCCATCACTATCCATCACTACACATGAGTACACATCACTATCCATCACTACCCATCATTGTCCATCACTACCCATCACTAAACATCACTATCCATCACTATCCATCACTACCCATGAGTACACATCACTATCCATCACTACCCATCACTACACATCACTGTCCACCACTGCACGTCACTGTCCATCACTGCACATCACTGTCCATTACTACACATCATTATCCATCACTATACATCAGTAAACATCACTGTCTATCATTACAGATTACTATCCATCACTACACATCACTGTCTATCACTACACATTACTATCCATCACTACACATCACTGTCTATTACTACCCATCACTATCCACCACTACCCATCACTATCCATCACTACCCATCACTATCCATCACTACGCATCACTAAACATCACTATCCATCACTATCCATCCTGTCCATCACTATCCATCACTTTCCATCACTACACATGAGTACACATCACTATCCATCACTACCCATCACTACCCATCACTACACATCACTATCCATCACTCTGCATCACTACACATCACTGTCCATCACTACCCATCACTATCCATCATTACACATCACTACCCATCACTATCCATCACTACCCATCACAACATCACTATCCATCACTATCCATCACTACCCATGAGTACACATCAGTATCCATCACTACCCATCACTATCCATCATTACACATCACTGTCCACCACTGCACGTCACTGTCCATCACTGCACATCACTGTCCATTACTACACATCATTATCCATCACTATGCATCAGTAAACATCACTGTCTATCACTACACATTACTATCCATCACTACACATCACTGTCTATCACTACACATTACTATCCATCACTACACATCACTGTCCATTACTACTCATCACTGTCCATCACTACACATCACTATTCATCACTGCACATCACTGTCCATTACTTCACATCATTATCCATCACTACACATCACTGTCCATCACTATCCATCACTATCCATCACTATACATCACTAAACATCACTGTCTATCACTACACATCACTACACATCACTGTCCATCACTACACATAACTGTCCATTACTACACATCACTATCCATCACTACACATCACTATCCATCACTACACATCACTGTCCATTATTAATCACCATTATCCATCACTACACATCACTTTCCATCACTACACATCATTATCCATCACTATTCAGCACTACACATCACTAGCCATTACTACGCATCACTATCCATCACTACACACCACTAACCATAACTACGCAGTACTGTCCATCACTACCCGTCACTACACATTATTACCCATCATTACCCATCACTACATATCACTACACGTCATTATCCATCAGTCCATCGTTTTCTATCACTATCCATCACTACGCATCACTGTCCATCACTACCCGTCACTACCCATCACTATCCATCACTACACATCACTAAACATCACTGTCCATCGCTACCACATCACTATTCTTTTCATAGCTTGAGGAAGGCTAAAAATTGGTAGATGACCTTTCCTGTCATTTACATTGAAAACTAGTTTATTTTTTGAATAAATCACTAGAGCAGCGAGTTAAGAACATGCTTTGATACCGCACAAACTCTTATGAGGAGTAAACTAACCAACCGAGAACCGACCCAAATCTGTTATAGTTTTTCTTCGTCTTGCCAGTTTCTGAAGTACAAGTTGAAGGCGCTGCTATAAAGGAAAGCCATGTGAATGCAAACGATTAACGGCTTTGATTGCTTAAAGGCATTTACGCTTTCTTTGATTGGTTATCCTTCCAGCTGTGACGTCATTCTTATTGACTGTAGAAGCTCTTCTCACATTTGAAAATAAAGCGTATAAATTTCTGCAAATAACCTTTGCAAAATAAAATTCTCGTGTTACGTGTATTAAGTACTTTATATTGGCTGTAATAATTATATGAAGTGGAAGGAACAAGAACTCATTTAATATCGATGTTCTTGCTGCCATTGCCGTCGTCCAGAAACAAGCCACAAGGGCCTTGCAGTGTTCCAATATACCCGGCTCTCTTAACCTTTTCTTTCTTTCTTTCTTTTTTCTTTTTTCATGTCCTCTTTTTCTCTGTAAATTATCTTTTTCTATTTCCTCGAATTCTATACTGAAAAGTTTCAGAACGAAGTTTGTTTCTGTTTAGTACCGGGGAGTTTAAGCGACAACGACGGCAAAGACTTTAAAAACGTCACTAAAAATGTTAATTTGCGCCGACTCAAACTTAATAACGCTTATTCCATCTCGTTTAATTATTCCTCGACAAAACGTGATATTAGGCAGTTGGCAGAGAAATGTACGGAAAAGCGTGATGCACGTGAATGCCTAATTTCACGTTATGGAGGACGTTGATAAGCTAGACGAAATTTCATTCTCTTTTTACACTTGAGTGCGGTCCACAAGATATCAACCCTAGGGAAATTAACCTACAGTAGACATTTTCAGCGAGTTGTGATAATCGCTACAAAGTCTGAAGAGGTGCTAATTCATTTTAAAAGTGACCTTTTCGTTGCCTTCGCCATCTTCACGGTGTGGTCGTGCAAGGACGGTAAAGAAATGTATATAAATGAGTGACGCACGTGCAAATTTGATGTCTAGCGTAATAAAATTAAACCCGTATTGCTTCCTCGTTGTTGTCGCCGTCGTCGTTGCTAAAACTCCCTAGATGCAACGCCACGCGAACCTCGGTTTGGCATACCCCTAATAACCCAATATCACAATGAAAAATAATCAATAAAACGTCTTATTCCAAAGTAAACGGCACATAAGTACATGATTTTTGTTGTTGCTATTTTTGTTTATTTTTTTTCCTCACGTATAGGACTTAATCCTTCAACCATAGGGAAAGCCAACACGGTATCATCAGTCAAGTTATGTAATGCAGTTACAGCATTTTGAAACTGCCAGAGACCTCAGTCCTGTAATAGTATTACAGCTTGAAACTATAGTGGTCGTTATTTAAGCAAAAGAACATGTTTTTTTGGAAGCACTTTTTAACATTTTCTTCTTTTCGTAAACACTTTTGTCTTTATTGTTTAGCGACTAGTTACAGAAATCTTGCTTAACATTGAAGCAAAAATATAAAGGGCACTTTAAAGGAAAAGTGGCATGGTCACTCTGTATAAAAATTCTGGAAATGGCTTATTCGTTCTTGAAAAAAAAGGGGATTATTGCGTGGCCATTAAATCTCAACATTACTTGTCAACATTTAGTCAAACTGCAAATTTTCATGTACCACTTATTTTTCTCTAAACTGGATTAAACAAATAATATTTTTCAAACTTTGCTGTATTTATCATAATACTAGTTACATATTTCAGAATTCACTGAATTACGTGAAAGACTTAAAATAATGCTACATAACGAATGATGTCTCATATGTTACGGCTTAAGAAAAGAATTCTTCACCGAAGGAATGCCACCTGCCTTGCCATTTAATGTTGACATTCTTCAAGAAATCATGGGGGCATTTCAGAAGTCTGTCACCTTCCTGATGATAACACCATCAAATCTTAAATGGGTCACTTACTTCTTGTAAGTTATTACATCTTATAAGTTATTTGGCGCCAACTACTGCTATGGCAATCATTTCAAATCGATCAGCAATGTGCCTGCCTTCTCCCCGCATACCACAGGCCGGGTGCATGGTACGAGTATGATAGCTTTTGGTAACATCATCAAAGAGGATCGGCACTTCGGTACTTTGAAATCGCCAAAAAGCCTGCTTAGTGCTGTCTTTGACTATTTCCTATCGCATGCCCATTATTTGCTTCAGTAGCTGCCAAAAATTTAAAAAGGTGAGTGGAGCGTGTATCGACAATATAAAGTTACTATCTCACTATTTATTGGGTTCTTCGAAAAATAGTTTAAGAAGGTTAATGGTAACATTTAGCACAAATAAAAAGGAAACATTGAAAAAATATGCAAAAAATTGATTGCAAAAAGATTACGATGGAAAAAATGTTTGCGGAGACATACGGTGGACTCCCGATGACTCGAACCCTCGCTAATTCGAACCTTGCGCTAACTCGGACCAAAATCGATTTCCCCTGGATTTCCAACACACATTCACTATAATTTTACCCTCGGTAACCCAAACCCTCGATAACTCGAACTCCCACTAACTCGAACCAATTTTCGTTTCCTCTTAGGTCATTTTCTATATAAATCACCCTCGATAACTCGAACCATGTTTTGAGCCCTTAAGCTCAAAGCCCTTTAGAGGTATGTTTTAATTTCAACTTGACATTTCTTTAATTAAATGTGATTAAAATGTTTACTGTGCAGTAACAACTGTTTTTAACCTTACTCTCGGCTATTTTCTTCGAGCTCCCACTAACTCGACCTTTTTTCGATTTCCCTTGAAGGTTAGGTTCGAGTTACTGGAAGTCGACTGTATATGTTTTAAGGACATGTTTTCAAAAGATAATTTCTCTGTAGTGATGGACAGTGATGTGTAGGGATGGATAGTGGTGTGTAGTGATGGACAGTGATGTGTATTAATGGAGAGTGATGTGAAGTGATGGATAGTGATGTGTAGTGATGGACAGTGATGTGTAGTGATGGACAGTGATGTGTAGTGATGGATAGTGATGTGTAATGGTGGATAGTGATGTGTCATGATGGATAGTGATGGGAAGTGATGTGTATTGATGGATAGTGATGTGAAGTGATGGATAGTGATGTGTAGTGAGGGCAGTGATCTGTAGTGATGGACAGTGATGTGTAGGGATGGATAGTGGTGTGTAGTGATGGACAGTGATGTGTATTAATGGAGAGTGATGTGAAGTGATGGAGAGTGATGTGTAGTGATGGACAGTGATGTGTAGTGATGGACAGTGATGTGTAGTGATGGATAGTGATGTGTAATGCTGGATAGTGATGTGTCATGATGGATAGTGATGAGAAGTGATGTGTATTGATGGATAGTGGTGTGTAGTGATGGACAGTGATGTGAAGTGATGGATAGTGATGGGCAGTGATGTGTAGTGATGGACAGTGATGTGAAGTGATGGATAGTGATATGTAGTGATGGGCAGTGATGTGTAGTGATGGATAGTGATGTGTAGTGATAAATAGTGATGTGTAGTAATGGAGGGTGATGGTGATGAATAGTGATGTGTAGTGATGGACAGTGATGTGTATTAATGGAGAGTGATGTGAAGTGATGGATAGTGATGTGTAGTGATGGACAGTGATGTGTAGTGATGGACAGTGATGTGTAGTGATGGATAGTGATGTGTAATGGTGGATAGTGATGTGTCATGATGGATAGTGATGGGAAGTGATGTGTATTGATGGATAGTGATGTGAAGTGATGGATAGTGATGTGTAGTGAGGGCAGTGATCTGTAGTGATGGACAGTGATGTGTAGGGATGGATAGTGGTGTGTAGTGATGGACAGTGATGTGTATTAATGGAGAGTGATGTGAAGTGATGGAGAGTGATGTGTAGTGATGGACAGTGATGTGTAGTGATGGACAGTGATGTGTAGTGATGGATAGTGATGTGTAATGGTGGATAGTGATGTGTCATGATGGATAGTGATGGGAAGTGATGTGTAGTGATGGATAGTGATGTGTAGTGATGGACAGTGATGTGAAGTGATGGATAGTGATATGTAGTGATGGGCAGTGATGTGTAGTGATGGATAGTGATGTGTAGTGATGGATAGTGATGTGTAGTAATGGAGGGTGATGTGAGGTGATGAATAGTGATGTGTAGTGATGGACAGTGATGTGTATTAATGGAGAGTGATGTGAAGTGATGGAGAGTGATGTGTAGTGATGGACAGTGATGTGTAGTAATGGACAGTGATGTGTAGTGATGGATAGTGATGTGTAATGGTGGATAGTGATGTGTCATGATGGATAGTGATGGGAAGTGATGTGTATTGATGGATAGTGATGTGTAGTGATGGACAGTGATGTGAAGTGATGGATAGTGATGGGCAGTGATGTGTAGTGATGGACAGTGATGTGAAGTGATGGATAGTGATATGTAGTGATGGGCAGTGATGTGTAGTGATGGATAGTGATGTGTAGTGATGGATAGTGATGTGTAGTAATGGAGGGTGATGTGAGGTGATGAATAGTGATGTGTAGTGATGGACTGTGATGTGCAGAGATGGACAGTGATATGTAGTGATGGATAGTAATGTGTAGTGATGGACAGTGATGTGTAGTGATGGACAGTGATGTGTAGTGAAGGACAGTGATGTGTAGTGATGGGCAGTGATGTGTAGTGATGGATAGCGATGGATAGTGATGGATAGTAATGGATAGTAATGGATAGTGATGGATAGTGATCTGTAGTGATGGATAGTGATGGGTAGTCATGGATAGTGATGGGTAGTGATGGATAGTGATGGGTAGTGATGTGTAGTGATGGATAGTGATGGATAGTGATGGATAGTGATGGATAGTGATGGATGGTAATGGATAGTGATGTGTAGTGATGTATAGTGATGGATAGTGATGGATAGTAATGGATAGTGATGGATAGTGATGTGTAGTGATGGATAGTGATGTGTAGTGATAGACAGTGATGTGAAGTGATGGATAGTGATGGACAGTGATGTGAAGTGATGGATAGTGATATGTAGTGATGGGCAGTGATGTGTAGTGATGGATAGTGATGTGTAGTGATGGATAGTGATGTGTAGTAATGGAGGGTGATGTGGGGTGATGAATAGTGATGTGTAGTGATGGACAGTGATGTGCAGTGATGGACAGTGATGTGTAGTGATGGATAGTAATGTGTAGTGATGGACAGTGATGTGTAGTAATGGATAGTGATGTGTAGTGAAGGACTGTGATGTGTAGTGATGGGCAGTGATGTGTAGTGGTGGATAGTATAATGTGTAGTGATGGACAGTGATGTGTAGTAATGGATAGTGATGTGTAGTGATGGATAGTGATATGTAATGATGGATAGTGATGGGTAGTGATGTGTAGTGATGGATAGTGATGGATAGTGATGTGTAGTGATGGATAGTGATGTGTGATGATGGATAGTGATATGTAATGATGGATAGTGATGGGTAGTGATGTGTAGTGATGGATAGTGATGGATAGTGATGGATAGTGATGTGTAGTGATGGATAGTGATGTGTAATGATGGATAGTGATATGTAATGATGGATAGTGATGGGTAGTGATGTGTAGTGATGGATAGTGATGGATAGTGATGGATAGTGATGTGTAGTGATGGATAGTGATGGATAGTGATGTGTAGTGATGGATAGTGATGTGTAATGATGGATAGTGATGTGCAATGATGGATAGTGGTGAGTAGTGATGTGTAGTGATGGATAGTGATGGTTAGTGATGTTTAGTGATGGGTAGTGATGGATAGGATGGGTAGTGATGTGTAGTGATGGATAGTGATGGGTAGTGATGGACAGTGATGGGTAGTGATGCAGAGTGATGGATAGTGATGGATAGTGATGGACAGTGATGGGTAGTGATGGATAGTGATGGGTAGTAATGGACAGTGATGTGTAATGATGGATAGTGATGGGTAGTGATGGACAGTGATGTGTAGTGATGCAGAGTGATGGATAGTGATGTGTAGTGATGGGTAGTGATGGATAGTGATGTGTACTCATGTGTAGTGATGTGTAGTGATAGGTAGTGATGTGTAGTGATAGGTAGTGATGTGTAGTGATAGGTAGTGATGTGTAGTGATGTGTAGTGATATGTAGTGATGTGTAGTGGTGTGTTGTGATGGGTAGTGATACATAGTTATGAGGAGTGACACATAGTTACATGTTACATGAAGGTATTTTAACCGGTTTTTTAATATTCGTGTAGGAGAACACGGATTTGGTACCAACAACCTCGTCACCAGGGCGCCGCCGGGCTTCCCCTCTTGTCACGCAGAATCATGCGCAATGTCACGCAGCTGTTTGTCTTTTGTGTAACTTCTTGACTTCAATCAAAGTAATCAAAGGCAGGCAAAAAGTATGCAAAGTGAACGTAGGTAAAGTATTGGCATTGGCGGCAGAATGTCTTTTGCAAGTTCCACAGTCACTGTCCTAAGTGGACTTGTAAATACCTTCAAATCAACAATACAATCGAACGAAGTGCCCCTGAAAACCATCGTTGCGGCTTTGTTGCTGTACGGCGTTAAAGAATTTCTGAACGACATCGTCTTCTCTTGCCCGGACAAGAATTTCGAGATTTATGGAAGCCTTTTTATCGTCGGTCCTTCGGTCTTCTTGTTTTGTCTCTCGCTATTAGCTTCCACTCCGTTTTGGCAAGTTGCTACGGGTTGTTGTCTCTTAAGATGCCGTGAACAGAAGATTTTGTGGTCAAAAACGAAGAACGGTGTTTTTGTTGCGTTCATGCCGCCTGTGATATGGGTAATCTACGCTTTCGTGGAAAAAGACTACTACGTCTGTGCCAAACTTGGCCCTCTGAACGCAGCACTTGCTAGAGCCAATTCAAGCGCAGAAAGAAATGCTATTAACCAAGAATTCTCTCAAGCAAGAACTTTGTCGGAGTTAATTGCATGGGGATTGTTGCTTGGGCTTGCAATTTTTTCTACATTATTTGTCACAATTTATCGCGTTTTTATGGCGATTGATCCAAAACTGCTGGGAAAACGCGCCTATCACGAATACGAAGCGGACAAAGCTGTGATGCTTTTCAACGAGAAAATAAAACCTCTCGCGGAGCAAGACGCGGAACAGCTTGTTGACCATTTATTCGAGAAGCACAAAGAGAAAACGCATGAGGATCAGATAATACATATCGAGGAGGAGCTCAAAAAGATATTTCCAAGACATGCAGGTGATTTGAGTGGGCCTTTTCGAGTGGAAACAGAAAGACCAAAATCAGATAGTCCAATTTCGACTAGTTCAGTGGCTCCATCGCCACCTCGTACCAAACCTCCACCAACAGGGGATGTGGAACTACGACCTATTATGTATGTAACACATACATAAGGGTTTTCTGCAGCCATAGCTTGTGAACAAGGCACTACAGTGGGCTAGACTGCAGAATATCTTGCAACGCCATAAATTATTCTCTCAGGGGCTCCTGTCTGAAAATGACAGGTATGCTTGTTGGAAGTGATAACATTCTGGGCATGATTTGGCCCTTAGAAGAAACCAAACTCAAACAGCATTATAGCATTGGTTACATAGGTATTTCCTTTTACACAACTCTAAGCAATACCTTTATGGGTAAAATTGGCTCTCTGTCCAGAACACCCTGTGCGACCAAAATCTTCAATTTTACCCCTAAGCAGGATGATAAGCATCCCTGTCATTTTAATATGGAACTCCCATCTGTACCCAGACATGTAATTTATACATCGTCAGTACACGTCCACATATAGACTTAGTCACTGCTTTATCCGCCTATGTAATCCAGCTCGATTATGGTTGTGTTTTCGTTACGCCAATTTACTAGCTGAACATTCTTTCTAGGGTTTGTTTACAAACCGACTTTTACTAGTTAAACTTGATAACTGTTTTTACTGTGAAATTTAACCTGCAATCTAAGCGTGCCATAACCAAAAATGGCTGGAGACAAAGCTCTGGTAATAATTTCTCTTGTGATTATCCTCACCGTGTTTTTGTGAAGGAAAAGGAGTTTTATTCAGTGAATGGGGCTTATGTCCTTACAAATGATGAGGATGCGACGAAATGTTTTTATTATGTCACTGCAACAACAAAACAACATTCTTCATATGCGCAAGATCCAAGACCACAATCTGGTTTAAGGACCTGGCCGAAGAACCAGAGAAACGCAATGGGGTCGGTGGGATTGTAAGTAGAAAGAAATGATTGTTGGAATTGTTTGCCATGTTGAAGTTCCCAAGCTCAACCATGAGGTGATTGTCTGGCAAATAATATTACTAGATTATTCGGCAAGCGTCTGTCACTAAACATGACCCGATTGGCTGCAGTATTTATCAGGACAAGTTATACCATCTCCTTAGGTAGTATAACTTTGGGTAAATTTCTGCTTAGAAAGGTGAGAAAATCCCTAGTTTTGCTTGTGAAAACAGCTTGCATTTTAACTACCCAGTAGCTGAAAACAGGACAAGGTGTTTCACTGTATTTCCAGACTTTTTCGGCTTTATCTAGTCAAGAAATTTTCGTAATGAAAACACAACCTATACAATGCACTTAGGACAGTACATAAAGCACGGTGGTAGTAGTATGTCTATTTCTTAAACGAACTGAAGATGGGTAATTAAACAGGGTTGATCAGGCTTGGAATGGTAGATTTTTGAATCAGGTATTTTTTCCATTACGGATACTTACGTATTTCCATGTCACATAGACGGTTTGCAGTCCTCCTTTTTTCTTTGATCTGTTCAGTTCTTAGACAGTCAGCGAGAAGGGACAAAAATGCTAAAAAGGGACTGGGGCTTGTGGGTCTTCTTTGCTGACATATAACAATTATATAGTTATTATTTGGAGCCTGGTATTAAAATGCGAAAATGCAGTGCTATGATTGATGGCAATCAGACCCAGTCATAAATGGATTCAACTTAGAGTTTTATGTTTTTTAATCAATAGCCTACAAACAAGCTCGCTGTTAACTTTTTCTTGCTATAGTCAATAACTGGTTAAGTCAAGTCACGAACTGCAAGAGAGCTTTCTCCTAACTGTTCTAATTCTCACTAGAATAAACAGATAACCCTTGAGAATTGCAATCGTTTTTAAATAGTGTTTTGTCTTCTATTTATGTAGACCATTTTTAAAGTCAAGCACCCTAGTAGATGCTTTCATTCTCTTTTTTTATATTTAATGAATAATAAAGGAATAAAATAGTATATTATGAGAATAAAAGTAATGTGATAATAATTATCATTATTTGTTTGTAGCTGGATTATGTACAAATCACGCAAAAATGTTACCTTAAAAGTATCCCAATAATCATTAAGTAAATCAAGGGGCTGACCCAAGTGACTTCTGATAAAGTGCTAGTTACTCTTCACAAATTACCATGTATTTTTTTGTTAAACAAGGGGAGAATTTGACAAGAGAGCAAGTGACAATGATGACCATGCGCCCAAACAATACTCTAATCATGGCGTACCTTTGGGGGATTACTCCCTATGATGGCCTTTACAGGAAACTCCACCTGCACGCCTTTTTCAGGTTTCAGGTGTATGAAAAGGTATGAACATCACCAGTTGAAGTATATGAAAGATTAAGGAAATCTGTCATTTTGGTCTGCAAAAAGGGTGCTCATGGTTTTGTGGTTTATTCATATTTCAAAGACAGGGCATTTACAGCAGTAAAAAGGGATTATGTGAAAGAGGTACCTTTTCAGTCAAAAATGGTTTATAAACCAATGGGTTGGACCTCAGGGCGGAGCCTCCCTGTATAAAACTTTGTTGATTGGCCATATTCCTCATCCATGTTGTTGCCTCCTGCTCCCCATATTTTTTTTCAAGCTTCTGATTTCTGAATTTAAATGGACAAAAAGTAAGAAAAAAGCTCTAGTTTCTATTCCTATAGCCCGGCGAAAACAGCCATTTCTTCTCACTCCTCGCCGCTTGGGATGTTTCGAAGTGTCCCAAGAAGCAAACAGCGAGGATCTGAAATGGCTGTTTTTGCAGGCTACCATTCTTAGTAATTACTAGAAAAGGCAATAGTGAAAATATTTTTTAAAATACAACATCTGATTGTGTGAACTAGACGGTTCAAGGCGTTCAGATAGTAGAGAGTGGCGAAAAAGACTAGGGAGCCAGGCCTCATTTCTTTCCCTCGTTTTCCCTGCGTACGATTTAACTCTCTCCCCATCATCTGATCACCTGGACCAGGCTATGTGAAGTCATGAGTGAGCTACCATGAAATAGGGCAGTGTAAATTTCACGACAGGTAACTGATCAATAATGCTCACTTACCTAGTTCTGTCACTAGGCATTTTCAAGACCCTGGACTGCACAGCAAGAAAGATTTTCCAGTCAAAACGTCAATGCATAATGCATATCTTGGGGAAGTTGGAAATTAAATTTTTCAAAGTTCTCTTCATAATATTATATTATACCATGAAATACAGACTCGGAATAAGGTTAAAATGAAAATAATCATGACTTGG
>CALNXK010000019.1:1512500-1552500 GCA_942486035.1 Porites lobata | reverse complement strand
GTTTAAAGGGTGGATAGTATTATCCACTGGATAAATCTCTCTCTTTGCTGGATAATGCAGTTATTATTAATTTATTTCTATAATACTTAATATATGCTTTATAAGGATCATTACATTTCTGGGAAACTGCCCACCTACCCCTCCCCTAAGGCAACATTTTGCCCTAAATGAGAAGCAAGTGTTAATGTTGGCTTAGGGGAGGGGTAGGTGGGCAGTTTCACAGAAATGTATGATGGTCCCTTGATAATGATTTACAGTGTATCTGGTGGATAGCACCGTTCATTGTTTGAATAATTGGGGCCAGGTTTTTCATTTGCTAGTTAGACTGACAAAGCATTGTCAAAATAATTATTGTGAGGAATTTGAACACAGATTGTATACATGTACACTATAGTTTGACAGCAGCAAAACATTGTGAACAATTGCTTTTTACTTTTGTGAAATAGTACAGATGTCTTGTGGAGAGCTGTCCTGATAGATTTTCAAGTGATAAAGAGAGAAAGGTGATTTAGTATAAAAGTATGTTAAAAACTATCTTAATGTTTTTTTTGTTTGGTAGCCAAAGGGGTGGCTGTACACAGGCAAGTATTAATGGTAATAATGTTTTTTGGTAATTTTTTATATTGTTAACTGACTCATCTCAACAAGTGCACAAAAAAGTACAAAATAATATATTATTAATGAGTGGGACCTACAATTTACATGTATATTATAAATGGACCTCAAAGTGTTTAACAATTGTCTTGAAATACAGTCTGTACTGTGTCAAATGTTTGATTTTACTTCTCGAACATGATTTCCAAACACTCATTAAACATCAATTCCTGCATGTTTTAGATATGAATAATAATGAATGAGTTTATTTAGTAAGAAAGATGGTTTACAAAATGTACATGATAACATTATGCGAACTTTCATAAATTACTCACACAAACAAACACAAACAAATTTTATTAATAAGCAGGTAATATAACAGAAGCATTGCCTGCAGCTAGCAAGGCTATTCAAGGTGGGACAGTCTGTGCAAAATAAGAAATTTAGATTAAGGCTAATAAGAGCGATCTACACACGTTCGACCAGTGTGCTCTTGGCACAGGTAACCATTACAGAACTGTGTTTCTTGCCCATTTTTGGAAGGTAGTGAAAGAAATATGAATCTGATTCAGATTGTTTGTAATCTGTCAACAGGACCATCTGGTGTCTTTTCACAAGTATCCCGCGGACTTCAGATTTAATCGTCCAAGTAGACAGCAGCGAAAAAAGAAAACTTCAAGGTTTGAACCAAAGCACAGTGTAGCACCATGAAATAATGAAAATCCTATTAAATTCTTCCTAAACTTTCTACTGTATTTAAATTATCTTACTCAAATAAAGATTCTAGTTTAAATAAGAGTAGTTGCCCTCTAGTAGACAGCCTCAGAAAATGTTGAGTAGGAAACATGTTCAAGTTTATGGTTGCATAAACTGATATTAACCCTTTAAGCCCCAATATCCACATACAAATTCTCCAAACTGATCTTTATACATTTTCTTAAAGAATAAGTTGAGAGAATTTGATGAAAGATCAAAGCATTTTCTCTTAGGTGATCAATTTATTAATTCTCATAACCAAATCTCTTGACAATCAATGGATATGTTTAGGAGAAAATTGATGTTGGACACCATTGGGACTTAAAGGGTTTTAATAAACCTGAAAATTATGCCCTATGAAAACACACATAACAGGTGTTTAATGTCCTTGATCTATCCTAATTGTTTTTGTCGATGTAACTGTAGTAAGCACGAAGTGATCGCGATCTAAAAACTTCCTTTACAGAAGACTACCATTTAGACAGGCATTAGTGGGCGTTGCTATTTGTCATTATCAATTCACAATAATCAAAGAAGAATAAAGAATCAATGCATTTAGTGATATGCCGGGTGAGTTGAGAAAGGGTCGAAGAATAGCCAACAGCATCTTGGGAATGAGGCCAATGTAACTTTGCGCAAAAATATCAACCTTGTTCCCAGGTTACTTTCTCACTTTCACACGATGTTATATTTTTGATGACGTCACCTTTATTTATAGGAAGATTTTTGGTGTCATTTAATTTACAATCTGCAATCTGTGATCTGCAGTCTGCAAATGTCATACACCGCTGAGCCCCTTGGAGACAGGTTTGGAAAAATATCCACTCCAGGGTGTGGAGCCCCAGTCCCACCTGATCTGTACTCCACTCAGGAGGGCCACCCCTCCTGGTTCCCCTTAGTTCCTGTTGACTGGGGGATATGGGCCTCACCCCCAGAGACTGATCAGGACTCCTGTCCAGGGTGGCTACCCCCAGTACCACTCAATCTTGTCTCCCCCCTTGTCTCCTGGTCCCCTTACCCCTATATTTAAGTGCTTCCCTGCCACCAGAATTTTGCCCATTACTTTTTGTGTGTTTTCTGTGTGGTACCTGGCATAGAACCGTTATGCAAAATCAATGCCAACTGGAAGAGTTTATTGATTTAAAATTTATTACAGTTTAGCCTATTCCAGGCATTCAGATCGTAGGGAGTGGCTCTCCCCAGCATTCTCTCTGTTTTTCCTTGCTTTCTTTACTTTGGCTGGCCCCTTACTGTCTGAATGCATGGAACAGGCTAATCGGCCAGTTTTAAATTGCCTCACCATTTGAAACTGCCAAATTATACTTTTTATTCCATTTTGATGTAGTTCCCCTTCCTCTGAAGAACCTATGGAAACGTCCTCAGCTTCACAGGTAATAATTATAATAATAGTGATACTACTGCTAATAATAATAACAACAATAATAATAATAATGGTAATAATAACAACAGCAACAACAACAATAATAATACCGTAATAATAACAATAATAGTAGTTTGTAGTATTACAAAAAATAAATGTACATTGTATTACAGTCATTTATTATTAAAATGTACTTGACATCCCAGTGGAACACAAACTAAATTTAAAGTTGAAAAGGATAGAATATTATGTCCTGATAGGTGGAATAATATTAGCCTACAATCTTGGACAAAACTGTTGAGAAAATTGTATACTTGGACAGCATTTTTCTAAACATCGTAGCTGTACCGGTTCTTCCCTCTCCCCCTTCCCCTGAAAGCAATGTTGTTGTGTATTCAAAAGAAAGCCTGATCCCTGGACGTTTGTGGGAAGCAACATTGAATTGGGGGAAGGGGTTTTCTTTCCGCAAAGGCGTCATTTCGGAAATAGTTTAGTTGTGTAGGAAAGTGGACATGATGGGGAAAACTTTCTCAAGTAGTTTTGTCCAGGATTGTAGCATTGTAAAATAATCAGTGTTTTTCACTTTTCAGGTTTTCAGGGCTTCAAGTGTCCCTATATTTCCTTTATTTCCTATATTTTTAAACTTTCCTGATATTTCCCTATTTTAGTTTGTAAATGCCCTATAATCCCTATAATTCCATCAGAAGATCAAAATATTATGAAGTTCACGAACTTCTGTTGGTGGAATGTGACAAAGACAGTGAATTTTTCGGACCACCTGAGACCAAACTGGCAATAATTTTATTATTAGTTCATGTAAATGTACTTGATTTGATGCTGTTCCGAGCAATGATTCTTTATCGAGACATTGTCCGGAATGCAGCAGAAGCATGCAGCAACTTTGCGTGCACTCATTTTTCAAACGGAAGAGGATCGATCAATAATTGGTTGCTCTTATAGTAGCCAGTAGGAAAATAAGAATTTCCAATCTGTTATGAGGTATCTCTAATAATGTGCAAGGATAAAGCTCAGTCTGACCGTAACGACTGTAAGATTCTCAAGAATAATGTTGCTCCTTTAATTGCTGAACACAAAGCCAATGCTGCAACTGATGAGGTTCACATAGAGAACCAAAACTGTGGCCTTGCCTGATCAGAAAGTGGCATTTGTGGTTAACACAATGGTCGCAAGCTGTCAAGCTATAAAATTCAAAAGGAATTACATATAAAAACATTGTGCTCCACTCTAGTCTAAAGACTCGCAGTATGTCTACAAAAAAGTGGAGGGTTTCAGTCGTCAAAGACAATTCTCCATACTTGCTAGTTGGTGTAGCTTCAAGCTTAATCTGTAATTCCTTCTTTTAAATTCTACATTCTACAAGCATCTCTAAAACTCTGGGCCCAGCACCACAAAAAATAACAGCGAGTCATTGCATTAATGGACAAAACAACTCTACATTCAAGCATTTTGGAGATTAAAATGTATTGTGTTCCTTCCTTCTGCAGAGTTGCAAAACTGATGCTGGAAAAAAAGATGCTTTAAAAATCCCTATATTTTCCCTATTTTTTTACCATTTTCCCTTTATTGGCCCTATATTTTTTAAAAATTGCCCCTATATTAAGCCCTATATTTTTGCTTGAGAACAATTGAAGCCATGGGTTTTCTTCTGACCTAAAAGTGGAAATTTATTTTTATTTTACCTGATTCAGCTGAGAATGTACATGTATCACCCAATGCTTTGTAGGAGACCCTTAATTTTAATAAAAAGGGACTCCTTGGTGAACAATGATCTTGTTCCTCTCAGCTGATAGATTTCACTTTCCGTCTTTACTTGTAGGAAAAAGAGCCAAGTTCAGCCAGTCCAAACCCAAAACAAAGGTAGAATTGTGTGCAAAATTTTGTTCAGTTGGTATGATTTACAGCCCTTAATTATTAAAGTTCGAGTCTAATCCTTGACTGTTACTATACACTGAAGTGGCCTTTAGCAACTTCTGATAATTATAGTCTTTTAGAATTAATTCTGGTGCCAAATTACCTTGTATTACTAGTAATATTGACTTGTAAATTTGAGGGACAATTTGACAATACAATGTAGATCAATTTGGGCCTGTTCAGTATTGTTTTTAATGTGCAAACGTTACAAATGTACTTATGATTAATTTGTGAATGTAATATGTGTATATTGCATCTTGTTTTATTCCTTACGAGGCAAATCTTTGAATTACTTCCAGACTTCCAAGGACAATATGTTTTGGTAGAGGATCAACCAAGGCTTTCCAGAGAAATATTCCCAAGAAAAGTAAGAAAAAGGCCAAAAGCAATCAACAAGAAAATGGAGCAAAGAGCAATTCCGCTGAGGTGTGTTTTAATAGTAATGCCAAACTTCTATCTAACTGGGAGTGACTACTTTGGGATGCTGAAAATTCTACTCAGCTAGATGTAGGTTAACAGTTGGAAGTTTTAAGCTGCAAGATTCAATGAAACTGACCAATTTTTAGTAAACCAAATTATTCTTGACTTAAATTCTTACTGGTATAAATAAGATGCATTACTGAATTTCTGTTCAATTTGTATCGAAAAGTTAGCCAGGATGAGGTCATGCACTAGGTCCCTAGTCTATAATATTTTATTCTGGGAGTTGGTGGCAGGGTTCGTACTCTCAAATTTCATGACCAAATTCCATGACCTTCTCCAGGTTTCCATAGCCTGCTTAGTTTCAAAACTATCCTTGTTTAACGTATTTTTTTCCACATAACTCTGTTCAACAAATAGAGAATCTGGCCTAAACCAAAATAGGTGGCGTTTACTCTGTTGATTAAAATTACTCACATCTTAGTCATAATTTTCCTTGCTTCAACAGCTTCAATAACTAATCTAACATACACAGCTTTAATTTTCCATGACTGACTACTAAATTCCATGACTTTCCAAGCCTGGAAAATGAAATTCCAGGTTTTCCAATGACCTGTACGAACCCTGTGTGGGTAAAATGAAATGTCATTTTGAGCATGATTAGGGTTATTGTGAGAGTCCAGTGTGTCTAATGAAAAATAATTATTATTATCTGTTTCAGGTAACAATGGCTGATGTTGGCTAACACTTCCTGTCAGTGTATCAAGTAAATTTAATTTTTGTCCTATTATAGTAAAGTGATGTTAGTTTTGAAGGACTGTAATAATGAGAATTGCAGTTGTAAAATATTGGCCTCAGAGTTAGTCCTTGAATGCTGTGGTTAAAGGCATACCTTACAGGGAACCCACTCTCACAGCTAGAGAGCATGACTCAAGGAGCCTCCAGAGTATATAAAAACACAGAAATAATTTATTTCTGATAATCCAGAAAAACTATTCGTGACTACAAAGCTAGACTAGAATAGAAGTCTTACCTGAAAAGTGGTACTGAAAGTGTAATATCATGCAAATAAAATGTGAGTAACCCAGAATTTTAGCTTGATATTATACATGCAGGGGGAACCCACCACACCTCTTAACTCACCACTTCTAATAGTGAATAAACTTGTTCCTCACAGTGAGAACAACCAGACACCTACTGGGCTAAAGCCTTGGAAGAACCTCAATCCTTTTTTGTACAAGATTTGAACCCTGTTCCTTTTCGAAACACTGGGGATGAGGTTATGAGTTTGACCCTTAGAACAGACTCCAGTATGGTGGCCAAAGCCAATTCCCTCCTTGAATGGTCTTACACAGCCCATATGGTGTTGTCGATTGGATTCAGGGTGGCTGTCAATGCTCCTTCACGTTTTGCATCCTGTGATGACCTGTTCTCTCCATTTATGGTAAGCGAAGGGAGCCGTGAGAGAAACGGCCCCTTGTGTCTCCTCTTGTGCAATTTCTTGCAACTCACCCAAAATTAATGGAGAGCTTGCTCGTAGGCTATGCCTTGTGAACTGTGATTCCAAGTGATGCAAGGCGCCGAAGGCACTTTGCCTAGTAAGGTTCATAAATTTGTCGCGTGTGCGCGCGTGCTTCACATGTTGATCGCTCCGCAAGGCAGAAACTCGAGTTGCGAATATTTCTATAGATCTCTTGGGTGTCCACAGTTGACCTTATCCAGTTGTGACGCTGGGTGCGTGGCACAGTGGTCAAGGATCAATTTTCACTTATAGCAAATTTGGAGGGAGCGAGTCCAAATCCCGGCAAAGCCATACCTTTTTAACTTGTGCATTTTTTCCCTTTAGTTTCTTTATCATTTTTTTCCCTTTTGCTTGTTTCTCTTTATTCTCACTGGTGATCCTTTAAAGCTTCTCGAGGATTTTGTGATAACATATTTCTAGTATATGTAGAGTAGGGGAATGATGCAAGACCTCTGCAAAATGTACTTTCCTGCTATGGCTGATAGCATTACAGTTGAATTAAGCTCCATTAAGCAGACACTCTGGCCCCTCAATAGAGGTTTGTCATAGCGTAATCTTTAGCAGAAACATCACATTTTTAGTTCAAACAATCACATGAAGGGGATGAAACAGCATCACTAGTCCATAATTGGTATAAAGGCTTCACCTACAATAGAGGGTGGCTGTTTAAATGGAGGTTCAACTGTAGTTTGTACTGAAAAGATTTCTCAGAAAATCTCTCCTCTTTCATCTGCCAAAGTCCTAGCTACAGTAACTTTATGTAGTTGTGCAACAATGATTAGAGGGCATTTGTCTGAATGAATTATTTACTCAAGTGAAATTATGTACATGCAGGGAAATTCAAAATCACTATTTTCTAAAAGACTGAAGATAAGCCTAGTAATAGTATTAAAATAATAGTTCAAGTTTATAACATTGTTTTCATAATTTAAATTAGCCTGAGTATCAGGCCTTCCTAAGGGGCTAGGGGAGAAGAGATTTTAGGAGGGGGGAGGGGGGAGGGGGAGAAGAGAAGCGCCTGATTTAACTCTGTAAACAAAAGCAATTTACAATTTTCCGGACATACGTTTATTTACAAACAGAGCGTTGGCGATCTCACACTAGCACAATTCCTAAAACCTGTTATAATTCCTCATAAACGGCAGGTTTTACATTACAAGTATTCGAAAACTCCTCATTGGAGGTTTCAGAAAAAAGCGAAATCGTAGCAACACAAGCACCGGAACTCGGCCAGACCGTAAAGTGAGATTTATTTTAGGCGAGCTTTTTGACACGTGAAGCTGACAACCCAATGACCGGAAGTGATTTTGATTGGATGGTATCGAATCATGCTGTGTTGGGGTGGAAGGCTCCAGTAAAAGCATCTGTGTCAGGCGTTTCTCTCCTTCACCTCTCTCCCTTTTTCGCTTCCATTTTTCCCCTTTTCCCCAGAAACGCCTGATACTCAAACTAAATTTAAATGCACCAACCACTGAAAAAAGAATTTCTTCAAGAGCCAATAAGTGTCTGGTTTGCATATCATAATTAATATCTATTAACTATTGCTATAACAAAATGTTACATTAATATAGTATTAATGCTAATGTAAATAATTATACGCATGGAAGAGTTCGAACAGTGTCACCTTGTCCTTTAAAAAATGACAAGATGGATGAATAATGAAAATACTGTGGTTTATAAAGGGCAAGAAAAGTGATTTATCACAGAGCCAAAGCAGGGCTACATGCACTAGTAGAGCCTGGGGGCCCCTCGCACCTAAGTTTTGTTCTTGGGCGACTAGAAAATCTTAGTTTTTCATACAGATTTTACTGGTTTAGAGCACTGGCTTTCCTTCAGTTTTCCTTTTGAGCCTTCAGAGCCTTAATTGTCCAAGGCTTAAAGTAATCATGTTCCTTATCACCAGTGTTCTCTATCTAGACTACTTAATTGTTTTTATATCTTATTTCTAACTATTTCTTCATTCTTATCAGTAACTATCACTCAAATCAATGAAAATTGTGACAGTAGTTGTACACAAAGATAATTTTTTTGATTATTATTATTATTATTATTATTATTATTATTATTATTCATAACTTTTCTCCATTACTGAACGATTTAATATGGCTTAAATCTCTGGGCTTAAAACCAGCTAGCTTTTGCCAAATTTTACGAAGACTGCAAAAAATCTCAAGGCCAATTGAGGAACGTCAGATGCTCTTTGAAAAATCTGAATCTGCTAAGGAACTGGTAAAATATTAAATGTTTGGAAATATTTTTGAACAAATAGTAAAACAATGATATACACTGTACATGTATTACTGAATTTCATTTTTGTACGACATACATAAAGCATAAATTATGGAGAAATTGGAGTGTGTTACCAATGGTCACACCTTTTGTGTATTTTCCACAACTTTTGGCTTTTGTCAAAACCCCTCCCCAGTCTACGTGATTTGGGTTCCGTCAAGCCCATTAGCCAAACTCAATTACAGTTCAACTAAGTTCTAAAAGTTTGTATTCTTTTGGTTCATCTGCTCCAAATATGTATTTCATCCCCGTCTTTCATCTTGAATGTGTAGAGCTTCTTAGCCCCGAACCACATTTCTTCAAGACCAACGCAAAACCCAACATCATGGTAAAGTAACTTGAAGCCTGGAGGTGGTATTCCAATAAACTTACTCAAATATTTTTTTAAACTTGCCGTGCTTTGCATAAGATTTATCTCCCTCTTGAAAAGTGGCTGATCATCAAATATAAATGAGATCATGGCAGACGTTTTGGCTTGAAGGTTGACATCAGCAAGCCGATCTAACATGCCATGTCTTGCAACTAGCTCTGAGTATCTTAACGGTGGGTTTTCATTATCCATATGGTGTCGAATGAAAAACCTCTCAGCGTCTTCCCTTTCTTCCTCCATTATTTTGGTCTTGTTGAGCTTTTCAATGTTGGGAAGTCTTGCAATCAACAGCTGTCGTTTCTCTTGATCGGAAAACTGATTTAACAGGGGAATTCCCATGAGACTGACATCCGTCAGTTGGGGAAAGCATTTCAGTGCTTCTATGTCCTCCCATGTATTTAGAAGAGTATCATTCAGGTTAAGAATCTTAAGCTCAGGAAACTGCTGGGGTAATTCTGTAGGCGTGATGTTTTCCAGGGGGCACTCAGACATTCGTAGAGTGGTCAATCCTGGGAAGACAAATCCTAGTTTTCCAACCTCATCCCACTGTTTGATATCATGCTTATTGATTGATAGGCTTCTTATGTTGGGGTATTGCTCTGGTGCTTCGGGAATGTTGTCGTAGCCATTAAGACTTAAATACAGGTCTTGTACTCTGCAATTTAGAAACAAAACAAGAAGCCGATCACGAAGTATTGTAAACCTCAAGCTGATCATAATAATTATATTATTGTTAATCCTTGAAAACTTGATTGCTGGTCACATAACCGGGGTGGGATGGGTGTGGAGATTCTTATCCTAGACACTGTGCACTAGTATAGGTAGGTAATTCACAGAAGTACCCCCACCCTCTAAAATAGACTGCTATTAGCTGACAAAAAAACCCCTATATCTTGCAATTAAAGATGATTATTTAAATGTAAGGCTATTACTCACAAACTTTGAAATATTACTGTCTTATACCGATTTCAAATGAAACCTCTTGGGGAGAACTTTTGCATGGTCCTATAGCTATTTGTTTTAGGATTTTTTTCTGTGAAAAGTATTTGACTTGTTAAAAAATTTATTCCTGGAGAATTAGGAGATCGATGAAGGTTAAACGTATTGTATATTTAACATTGCACAAACCTTACCCAGTTAGACAGGTCAGAAGAGAGTAAACTGTCTCTAGTGGGACAGAGGTGTTGTTGAGAATAAGTTTCTTAATTGAAGGTAAAGCATCTCTATCCTGGTCTTCAATAAATGGGGAAAAATCATCAATCTTTTGTGACAAGTAATTTTCACTCAGGTTTAAGAACTCCAACTTGTGTAGCTGACTGATTATACGGAGCACCTGTGAAACAAGAAGAAGCAAAGTACATTACACTGGTCACTTATTAGTTTGCAAAGAACAGTATCCACATGGTAGTACATACGGGATTAGCCCTTAATCCTCTTCCTTAGTAACGATGCTCGACTGGTATACACTGTACATGTATATCCTAATGTTTTGTGTGATATCTTGGTTACTTAGGCCTTGATCCTGTAATCATCTACAATTATTAAATAGCATTACTTTACAACAGCTGGGCTTGGCACCAGTTAACATTGTTCAAAAGGCAGGGTAAATCTCTATTCACTGGATAACTTATCTGGATAACTTATCTAGTGGATAGCATTATTTAGTTTTTGATCAACTGAGGCCCAGACAATACTTTATTTGTATTGCATAAAATATTTAACCTCATTATACATTGTATTCACTATCTGTCTTCTCATTGGCTGAAAGAGCCTACAGATAAGTTAGTTAACTGACTTATCTGTAGGTAACACCCATGCAATGCATGATTTCCAATAACAATATCAAATATTCAGGTTCCTTGCAAGGGTGTGTTTGTGGTTATTTTCTTCAAAACAATGTATAATAAAACAATAATTGGATTAGGTTTTTGTGATATCCTAAATAATCAAGGTTTCAGTGAGTGTTATCAGCCTTGGCCTTCGGCTCGGTTGATAACACTTACCTCCACCTTAATAAACCTTGTCCAATAATTGTCTATAATTATTCTTGTTTCTCACCTCCTCAAAGTTAGAAAGCTTGTTCTTTGCCAGATCCAGCTCCTCAACATTTGGACAGGTTGTTATGATCTCCCGGTCAGGGCCAGCACATGTGATACCACAGCCATCAAGGGTGAGGATTCTCTTTTGGTAATGCTCTGATTGGTCAAAAGGGGCTGTAAATTATGTAAAACAGTGCAAAAGTATTAAAGGAGGTTAAGTGACTTATATTTCATAAGGATATTGCTGTTTTAGGTCAAATATCTGCTGAAGTCATTAAGTACCTTTACCCATATGCAAAATCCTTCTTTAGAGTTACAAAGAAACTATGAAGCAAAATTAATCAGAAAGCAATTACTACTTTGTTTTGTGTCTGGTTATTTTGCTGCGAAGCATTTTACAAACTGCCCCCCCCCCTCCCCCTCCAAAAAAGGTAACCTATTTGTACAACTCTGATCAGAAAGCTTTTGTTTTGGCTGGACTGTGCTGGTGACCCAGGGGAGGCAGTTGTTCCTAAAAATATATTATTTATTGATAGTGAACCGAGGATCATAGTGAGGGATTTTGGGAGTTTGGTCTACTATCTGGTAGCAAAAATCAGCCTCAGCTGGGTTTGGCACCCCGGGGCGGGGGGGGCACTTGGGTATTTTTTGGGTGGGTATGTGCTGCCCAGGACTCCAAATTGGCACCCCGTTCTAAAAAAATTTCCCCTAAAATTGATACCCCGTTCTAGGGTGCAAAGAGTACAACAGTTTGCTTGTTAACGCATTGAACCATATTTTTAAAGCAATCTGTCCTTGAATAATTTCAAATGGCTGCTTACAAAACAGGAGCTTTCGTGCGTTCGAAATATTATACCCCGTTCTAGAAAACGCCTCTGAAATGGATACCCCGTTCTAAATCAGGAGCTTCAAAATCACGACCCCGTTGGGCGGCACATCCCCGTATAGGTAATCAGGGTTGTCACTAAGATTTCAAGTTGCCAGGTAAATACAACAAGTAGGCGGTGAATCAAACGGCTAGGGATTTCTTTTGGTTCTATTTTTCTTCTATTTTCCAATAAAAGTAGCCGGGGGCCACTCTCTTAGTAGCCAGCGAAAATCCCCGGCCCCCGGCTCTTAATGACAACCCTGGGTAATGTATGGGAGTACCCCCCCCCCCCTGGGGTTTGGCATAGGCTATGGGTTTCAGGGTCACAGTGGCACATCCCCATCCAAAGACTCCTAAAGTCCCCCCTCTCCCCTCCCCCAGTTAAATGGTCACTCATGCATCAGCAAGTGACCTCTTTACTATTCTAGCAGAAATCACACAAGAAATTTTCTGATACTGTCCTTTACACGTTTACTGTGCACTAACCCTTTAAGTCCTAAGCCTGACCGGTATCTAATTCCTCCTTCAGACAACAATGCAAAATCAAGAAGAAAGGTCCAGAAATTATTCTTAAAGAATTTTTATTATTATTATCAATGGAATTCTCTTGATTAGCATTAACAATAACTTATAACTTCTAACTAATCTGTATGTTAATAATGTAAGCATACACGTAGAGATATAAAAGAACATAAATTTTGATATTAGTAGTAAGTGTGTTAACCATCTTATGTGCAAAAACAAACTATTTTGGCATTTCCCATTAAACCTGCAAGGTCAATGAAATTTAAAATATATTAATTTAAATGTAAATTTTACAAATAAATTGTATATTATATTAAAAAATGCAATTTCTCTTTGTTTCCCTGGATAAAACGATATATCTAACCTACAAAGCTAAAACTAAGCAATAAACTTAATCGTCAACTTAGAACAGTATCAGTAAATCAATGGCTTTTCGAATTAAACGGTTCCTTTAAGACGATTGTAGCTGTAGGCCTCTTGTTCAAGCTAATGATGAATACCTTTAGAAATTTTGGCACCGTATAATAAGTCTGGAAAGAAGCCAGTAATTGCCCACATAAGACTTTTTTTGTTAAACCCTAAGTTTCGTTTACCTTTGTGTTTTGGAGATCCACTTATGTGTATAAAACAAAGTTCTTCGTCATCTTCTTCGAGGCTGTATTTATTCAACAGTGCATCTTTGAAAGAAAGCTGTCTTTTGAAGGCCTGAGAATCCATTATCACTACAATACCGAGAAAGAGTAAAAAGTAATTATTAGACGAAAGCTTGACCATTCAAGTACAGAAATGAACATTTTTTGCTGAACTTTCAAATCCGGCTTTGCACATTTTTTTTGTGCTCATTCATATGCGAGTCACGCAATGAAGCGCGAAAGTAAGCCAATCACGCGCTTTGAACCTGTCAAAATGTTGCCTAAAAGGGTTCATTACCTCTCTTTGTGGATAAGCACGATGAACCATTAGACGCTGAAGACTTTCAAAGGCAACTTTTTACCTATTTTCTTCGGAAAATCACACGGAAAAAATTATTGTTATTGTTTTTGAGTGACCGCAAAGGATCAAGGAGTATTAGAGAAAGACTGGTACCTTCTACGTCATCATTTTGCTGCCCAGGCTACACCGAGTGGTACACAATGTTTTCGTCTTCCATTACACAACTGGCTCAAATTTAATACCGGCTCCAATTCCTCATTGTAATTTCCTAACATTGGCTGATTATGTGATCTAATTGTTCACAGAGTGGCTCTTCCTATTTCCTTCATTGCAAGCGACGCTTACGAGGAATAACGACCGAGAGCGACTTGTTTCTGCCGATGATGTTGCCGAGTTCCTGGATTTTCGCAAGAATAGCGTTTTATCCATCGCTTTTATGGGGTATAGCCACAGAAAGCTCCACCAAAAGATGGTATGACCGAATAGACACTCATGTGATACTAGGAGCTCTGCCGTTTAAGAGTCAGACCAGGGAAGTAAGTGTAATTAAATTTCATCATGTACTCCCACATCATTATGCACCTATCAATGTAAACCCCGTGGGGGGGGGGGGAGTGCGGGGTAGGGATTTGACAAATTTTAAAATTTTTTGATCAAATTCCCCAGGGTGGGAGACGAAAGGTCAATCAAAAGAGCCAAAAAAGCCCCCACCCCAGGGGAAAAAATCTAAACAAACAATACTTTAATACTGTATAAAACGAATTAAAAGAACATTTCAAAAGTACGTCATTACTAAACGTAAGCTCCGTTAAATTACTCGCTGTAATTAAGTATTTTCTCTCTCCACTAGCATCTCTTATTTTGAACAACAAAATCACTCTAGGAAGATTGACCGTGCTATTATAATATTAAAGAAACGTAAAATGCTTTATAACATCTGCTCAACATTTCAGAACAGGTCGGATCAGTGACCCGTAAAAAATGGGAACTTGAAGATAAAAACTTTCTCAAAATAGACATTATCTGTTTAGATGACAGTTTAAAGTATCGGATTATGGCGATGAAAACAAATGAAAACTTCACACCTTTCTCCAACAGTGTGACTTTCAGAAAGCCTCGAGGGACGGACTTGGTAACCACTTCTGAATTGATACCAGGCTTCTGTCGGTCAAAGTCAAATGTTCCGACACCGGGATCTCTTCGCACGATCAAAAGCCCGACGGGGGGGATAGTCTCAGGCATCAAATCCCCGTCCTTTGCCCACACTCCCTCCCCATGGGATTTACATTGATAGGTGCATTAGAATTCCTCTGAAACAGAGGGGTATGGGGCGAGTCTCTATTAACACTGTGCCGCCTTAGCCACCTGCCCCCCCCTCTTATACCAGTTGTAGGCGCATTAGGGAGATTTCTGTGTGGTCAGTGGCATTTTTTTGTAAGTTTCTTTATGCACAGTACTAAGTGATACCTGAATGGGCAAGTATAGTATCTTCCATCCAAACACCCTAAGTGAGACCAAAATCCACCCCCCCCCCAAAAAAAAAAAAAATACACCCCAAAGTGAGACAAGAAGCATCCCCGTCACTTTAATATGGGAGTTGTTCCTGAAAGGGAAATTATCACGCGCATAACTAATCCCAGATTGGTGCTAAAAAAACTGGTTTAACAAGTTTTTCAACCGCCTGCTTCTAAAAAAAATATGGTGCGAAGAATTGGCGACAGCACAAGGTTTTCTCTCGTCTGCCTTGGAGATCGTCTTGTAGGATTTCTACTAGTAGATATTTTATTGACTCTCGGTCAAACCTATATCTGCTGTACAGTTCTTTGTCTGTTAGTTGGTCAAGGTCAATTTCTCACTGTTGGAACCTTCTTTCACGTATTTGTGAAACAGAAAGTCCACCATTTTGTTTGTTTTGACACATTTTTTGCCGATTAGTGAGTTAATCGTCCTCGCTTGGTGGGTTAAATTTAACACGTCTACAGTTTATTCCTAGATTATAGTCTTAATCGTGCTTTCAGGAACACAATCTAATCGTGGGATAACATTTATTTCGCGATAATTGGGGATATTTAATCCTGGATTAGCGATAATCTGCTTTCCAGGAACTGGGGCCAGGTTAGTGCTAATTGACCTTTGAAAAACTGGGCCCTGAACTTCAGATGAGATAACTTTAAGGAGATTTGACTGTTAATCTGCATGAAACATGATAAAGCTTAGAGCAAAACTGGTGAGATTTAACTGAATGTAAATATGGTGAAAAAGTTCTCCCAGGCTAGTAGGGTGGGCCAGATTTTGGGGGTGTGTGGTTTAATTTTTCATTTAATATTTTTGAGTACAATATGGCATATTACACTTCACTCAGCTGTGTATTTATTGGGTGAATAATGGGGATATAATGGTATAGTTATACCTCTGATCCCCAATTAGAGCCTGCTATAACATTCTGCTTCTTGTGGTGAGTCTCGAAGTCTCACTCTTGTGAGTTTCAATGATCAGTGTCTATAACCTTTTCATTTACAGCCGCCTTGCACTTTTAAGCAAGGTCAATTGCTGCAAATCACAGATTATACCCTTCACCACCTCTAAGTGGCTATTAATTTTTTTTCTTCTTTCTTTTAGCTGGTGGAAAATGAAAATGTTGAAGCAGTTGTAACTATGAATGAAGATTATGAAACAAGATATATTGCCAACAGCAAACAGGTTAATGAAAGTTTACAAACGTATCTGACAGGGGTTTCAATAAGCACCGACAGCTGACAAAATGTGTCGGCTACTTTGCTCATATAAGTCGGCTACTTTTTTCTAGAGGAAGAAGAACAAGTTTGAATAACTTTGGGAACAAAAAATATAATTATCGTAAAATCTGAATGAAAATGTAATTATGATGTGTTTTCATGAAGGCCCACTGGTTTTATGTTATGCTTTAGTCATATAAATGCTATATTTCAGTCAATTTTCACTGGTTTCTTTATAGGTTTACGTAGAATTTGTTATTGGCAAAAGTACATAATTTAGTTTTCATCATTTGTTCATTGCTCATTGATTGTGACTGATCGATCAGAAGTTTAACGAAAGCGACACTGATTTTCTTGAATGAAAAACACGCTCTCTTGTCCTCAATTTAGGTCTCAGAATGCTGAAAATTGCATAATTTTTAGGGCTTTCAATTTTCTAAATTTTCTGGGGAAGCACGTCAACCCACCCCCTTCCCCCCACCCCCCATTCAGGGACTGACAAGCCCCTTTTGTTACAGTCAGTTTCTCTATTCAAACCTGCTGGCTACTGCAATTTTTATTGAAACCCATGTCTGTACAAATGAATTTCTGGAATGATAAAAGGGAAGTACATCGTATGACTTGCATTTGTATGGGTTACACTTTCGTTAAAAGTTTTCTAATTTGTTAATATTTTTCCTCTTCATTGCTCACAATTTGATTTTTTAAGTTGTATGAGGTCAAAATGGCTGGATTTTTGCCAAGTTCTTTTTGGCATATTTATGGAATGAGACAAAGTCTAAGTCAACAAAAATGCCAAAAAAGAAAGCGGCCAACATCCAGCCATCTTGGAGATGATGACCTCTGGAGATCTCAAATCTGGAGACACTCTATTTTGCACTACACCCTCTTCCCCCAACTGTCAACTTCCCCCGACTGTCAATAGCCCCCGACTGTCAATAGCCCCCCCAACCCCATCCCCCCACCCACAAAATGACCCAGATGCCTTGGCTTAGGACAAAATTCGCTTTCATGATTGTAATGACAAAATGATCTTTGTCAGTGACTGAATACTAGCAAAAATGTCCAAGAAACCGTACAATAAACAAAAAAAGAGTCAAATTTTGCAGAAAAATAGCGGCTAAATTTCAAACTAAAGCACAGAATAGCTCAAAAGTCCATTTATTCTGGGAGATTTGGGGCGTGATCCATTCAATCCATTTATTCCAACCAAAAGGTGGACCCATTTTTTTGAAACTTTTCCCGTTGGACCAAACCGATCCATATTGGACCGAAATTTCCGAAAATTTTGGTTGAATGGATCACGCCCTTGGTGACCTGTACGGGAGAGCGGAAGATCAGTGCCGCATCTGCGAGACTCCCGGATAATCTGGGAGAGTTGGCATGTATCCCATCTTGACCAAACAAGCTTGGTCAATAAAGGATTCATCATATGGCCCAAAAGATCACTTTTTCCTGTCGGACCATTGCCGGGAAGATAGGATCATCTAGCCCACTTGGGTAGCCAATTTGAATGCCATCAGGATTCACTTCATCTTACCAGCTTGTGGATAGTGGTTATTTTGAATTTTTTTGTTATTGACCTCACCAGGAATGGGCAGAATGGGGTGTTACTCAGCTGCAGTTGTCAACTGTAGATTTTAACAATGCACCATCTCAGGAGATGATACAGAGGGGTGTGGCTTTTATTGAAGAGATGAACCAGAATGAAAAAACAGTGTATGTCCACTGCAAGGCAGGAAGAGGGCGGAGTACTACACTAGTGGCGTGTTATTTAATGAAGGTATGTTCTGTTACTACTTACTACTTACAGTATTCACCAGGCTTGAAATTCACCATCACATTTCTATCATTGCACATAATCACATATAGCGGAAATTCTAGCCCTAGTAGTACGCAGGATGTTTGTCACATGAACCTAGTTCACTGGCCTTAGCTCCCACAAGTCTCTTGTAGCTCAGTGGCAGAGCATCTGGACTAGTAACCACAAGGTCATAGGATCATATCTTGTTGGGAACACTCAGATTTTCTCTCCTGTGCCACCTGTAGCCTCTCATGCAGGCATTTTTAGGGAGTTGTATTTCCTCCCCCCCCCCCTCCCCACTCCTGACACAAAGGGGGGAGGAAATACAACTCCCCTAAACACCTGGATAGGAGGCTAAGCCACCTGTGTTACTGACTGTAAAAATATCTTTCTTAAATCATGATTTTAGTTTTTTCCAGGATTATTATGATTATTAAGCTGTATGTAAAAGTAACTCTCACTGTTTTCTTTTGTCACTTTAGGCTAAGAAACTTACTCCAGAGAAAGCACATGAGTACATCAAAAGTCGAAGACCTCACATCTTACTTGCTTCTCGGCAATGGGAGGCCATTCGATTATTCCATAAAAGCCTTAATACTCAACAAGATAATGATCACATTTTATAACAATACACAACTTCCTCCCCAGCCCCATGACATTCATTCTCTATTCCAAATCTGCTCAGTTCTGGAGCATTGTTTTACCTTGTAATCAAGTAAAATACCTTACTTGTGAAACGCTTGTACCAATTCATGTACATTATGCTTTCCCTATTTTACTGTATAAATGCATTTTAAAATGCCCTCTAAAGAACTAGATATAAACGAGGCTTCTTAAGTGGGCACTGTGGTAAAAAAAATGTCTTGTTCTCCAAATATTGTGGGTGTTTCCCGTTTACATCTCAGCGCCATCTCGCTCGATCGTAAAATTTCCTTAGTAATATTACTGTAACAACAGTACGGCTGGAGCTGTCCTTGCAAAAAATGGCTTAAAATTTGTGGGAAAAAAGTGATTTTGGTTATTAAAATTTGAAATGATTAAGTAATGGACAAAGACAGGATACACGTGCCAACTTATATTTATACGGCCTTGTGTAATAATTATGGAGCCTGGCCTACCTCAACAAGCTTTGCTATGTGCAGTCTAAGGTCGAAGGTCGTCCAGTGCATCCCTGAATTGTATAAGCCAAAGCAATATATAAAACGTGTGCAAGAGAAATGTTGCGTGTTTTCCCTCTTCTCGAGTGTTTCCTAAAATTTCCCAAGTGCTCGTGTAACTCACGAACACGTGAGAAACGTTTCTTTACTATGCGCGTGCTAATCCTGTGGATAAGAAATACACTCCTATTTATACGCACGAACAACGTAGCAAGGAGGCGTGTAGAGCGAACTATAAGCTTGGATATTTGTTAAGTGCCGTCTGTAAAATACAACTTGACTATCCACAACTATAAATGTATAAAATCTGGGCTAAAGTCTTAACTGAAAAAACCTTTTGATACTACAAGGGAAAGGCGGGAACGCATCCCTCAAGCAAATGCAGGCGCCTTAGACTTGGAGGGTAAAAGGGACAAAGGAAATACAATGGAACCTCCCCCTGGGGATACCTTTATTCAAGGGACATCTCCATTCGAGGGACACAAAATTTGGTCCCAGAAAAATGCGGTTCACATAATCTTTGGGCACTCTTTTGCACGAAAAAAAAAACACTCTCAAAAAGCGTTCATAAGTCTAAGCTTGCACAAGTCACAAGGACAACAGCTCTCACAACATGAACTATCTCAGTTAAATCTATGTACTGCACTCGTGGGAATTCTACACACAACATCGCAGAGATGGGTTAATCATGATTTCTTAAAAAGGTTCAAGAGCTGAGGTGCATACATAATGACCTAAGAGCGTACCATAGCGTGCGTGCGCTATGGAATAAAATGAACTTGTTTCTCTTGACCAATCACAACGCAAGCACTTGCACATTGTCTTCTCAAACTAGCTTTCATCTTTTCCTTTTCCCTTTCGCGCCTTTCCTCCTCCCCCTTCTCGTTTTGCGCCTGACGCGCAGGGCATTATTAGACTGGTGACTTTAAAAAGATAGCAGACTCCTACGCAATATCCTAACTATGGCACTACTATACACTAATTCCATTGTCTTCTTTTGTTTACTTGCAGCTATTTGGCATTAATTTTTGTATCTGTTTCACGGGTTAAGTAAAATCACTGTAACGAAAGAAAGCATCCATCTTCCAGGCTATTGTAAAAGTAACACGGCTTTGTTGGGTGACAAAACCATATAATTTTTTTCCCAGAATTTACTTGAAAAAAGGGCAAGGTTCGCAGCTTTTTTCTTACCAACAAAAGATCTATGGCTGCCGTGACATCAGCTGAAAACGAAAAATAGTTTCTCCAAGATCACTTTCAAAAGACCTCTTATCAAACATGAGAAACGGTGTTCCATCCCGTAATGAACACTTCGAACTTCATCAAAAAATGCTCCCAACCGAATCTCTTCTCTTTGTTGGATACGTGATTAAAAAGGCCCTCTTGTCTTTGACTAGCCTGAGCAGCCGGCATTTTGCAACGCCACCACTGGTTACCCTTCGAAATGACGTTTCAGAAACAAGCGCAGAAATTCAATGCTGATGACGGGACACTACCCAGATCTGGGTAGTGCATCCGATTGACTAAAAATTTGCTTCAACCGACTGGGAGTCACTACCCAGATATGCCTAGTGACGCGTCATCGGTATGGAATTTCTGCGCTCCTTTCTCAGAGGTCATTTCGCGGGAAGACCAGTGTTGGCGTCGTGTAATGTCGGCTGTTTTCTCAGGGTAGTCTTTGATACATTGCAAGGAAACTTCAAAACGACTAACAGACTGAGTGGTTTGAGTTTGTCACTCAGCGTCTGCTCTTGCCTGCGTGCAGACGTCTCCTATTTCCTTTGTTTTCCGCGTGCAACAAAGGAAATAGGAGACGTCTGCACGCAGGCAACGTCTGCTCTGACCTGGACGTTTAATTCGTCTGAACGTTAATGTGTCTGCCTTAGCGTCCCTTATTGATTCTAGACGTCTTAAACGCGTCAGACGTCTCTACGGCCATTGTTTACTGTTATATAGTCGTAATAGCATTCACGAAAGAGAAAAACCCTGGTACAAACAAAACAGGGGTCAATGGTCAATATGGTCTGTTTACAACTCTTTTGAATTAAACGCATTGGCTAAAAATAACTCTTACAAAAGGCTTTTAGGAAACTTGATCATAAACTGGGTAATCGGATAGTAAAGCTACAACTTAGCTGTTTTAAACAAAAACCTGCTAAATTTCCGCTTACTTTTACATACGTCATAGAATCGCCTCAATCTCTTACAAAAACGTGAGAGTAGAATGAGGAATGAGTTCACGGGATTGCTTGTTGGATGCAAAATAGATTACTTGAAATAAAGTAGAAATTAATGAAACCCTAACCCTAAACGCATAGTTTACAATTTATACCATGCCTCATGCCCCGCCACCAGCCTAGTACCTAGGCGTTCTTGGCTTGGTCAATTCTGGGCTGTTACGTCACCGAGAGACTCGCCCACTGTTTCCGAGACATTTGCGCGGAGAACGGACAAGAGAGAACGCCTAGGGACTAGGCTGCCACGCCACGTGTCATTCCGCTAAATTACTCCTGCTCTTACCCAATCCGGTTACAAAACGGTTATAATCATACTTTTAAATGTTAACTACAACAAGGAAAATTAAATTTTCGTGTCATTTTGAAATGAACCATAAAAATGTACACTTTGCCCATGCCCTAAAAAGTTAAACTCGAAATATCTTTGTAAACGTCTTTGCTACGGTTGAACTTAAAGAAAAGTGAGGTAAATAGGTTCATCCATAGGGTGATCACTAAAAGTTAATACTTTACGTGGTTCTTCGTTGATGCTTCGAACAGTACTGCAAATCCATTATTCGCAACTACAAGGGAAGACATGAAAAGCAACCTTTAGAACCTGCCTCAGCCTCAGGCGCAGCTTTGGAATCCTTATTTTTCTTTTAGTGTCAGTATCTGTTGTGGTAACGCTCTCCCCTCTGAAACAATCAGCCAATAGAGTATGCCAAGAAACAGCGGATGGCTTTCAAAACTTACATCAGTGAGCTGCAAAAATGAAATATTGCCAAATATTAGCTATCAGATCCAGACCAGGGCAGGTCCTTTCAAGATAAATGGTTATGCAGTAACACTTTCCGCAAGTTATTATCTTGAAGAGAGGACATACAGCAATTTATAAACCAATTTACTTTGCTCATTGTAATTTTGATTAAAAAGGAAGATGAACGTTATTGGGGTCAGTTGACCAATTAGAAATAACTTAAGTTAAAAACTGCGAATAAGATTTAAACATAAACGTACGTTTCCAAAAGTACCTTTTCAATGGTAAAGAGTCCTCTGGGAGAAAAAAGGCAAAAAATACCGTAAAGAGATGACGGCTTCATGTTGTAACACGGCGGGCAACTTGGTGTCATGACTTTTCATTCCAGTCTTACTCAAACTCAAGCTACTTATGATTAATTCGACCCCATCATTTCACAGCACAGCGGTTTTTTGGAATTGATAGCTCTCAACGATAGTCGTTAGGATGGTTAAAAGCCCCTGCAAGGATAACATTCGTTCTCACTCATTGATAAAGCTGTACGTCCTTGTTATTTAACACCTTTCCCAATAACACAAAATGTTAAAAAAGTGACCATTAGAGTGCTGTCACCGTATATAATTAATCTATAACTACAAGTGTAATTTATCTAGCTACTAATTTATTTTCCTTTATGGCTTGTGTTCACTTGGTAGCACGTTTTCTGGTGCTTAACTTATTGAAATTCACATTTAATGTTTCCTTGTTTACCTCCAAAAATTGGCATAACCATTGCCTTCGATTTCTCTTAGGACGACTGTAACAACCAGGAAAAATTGGAAAAAATAATTTCCGGAAAATTGTGGAGGGGCGTGGGGGGGGGGGGGGGATTGGGGGTGGTTGCAAACAAGGCGCATTATGGTCCATGTGAAAATAGTGAATGTAAAGAAAGGAGAATAGGATGTGTAGATGAATGCATATTTGAATGAACTCTACAAATTGAAACAAAGCTTGACAAAATATTGTTCATAGATTACAAGATTTTTGACGTTACCTCGGCATTGAAGGTTATCTATTCGTTCCCACCAAATTCCAAGGTGACGTCATCACCAATAAGCACGAATGGTGCCCAATACTTGACTGCATTAAGCTCCTCAGATTCTCTCATACAGTTCATTGTTTGATTCAAGGATTCACTAGCACTTATCCCTTTCACAAGATGCTGATAGAAATTTTTCATGAATTCCAAAGTGGCTTTATCATCAATCGCCCACAACGACACCAGAACAGAACGAGCACCAGCACCCAAAAATGCCCGTGCTATACCGACCACACCCTCGGCTTTGATCTCCCCACGAGCACTATGACAGCAACTGAGTACAACTAGTCTTGCTCGCATCTGAACACCCAGTACATCTCTCATCGTCAAAATGTTCTTTTTCACACCTTTTGTTGACGCTAGGGCAATCTCGCCCGTTTCCATATTGCCATGTGCAGCGATGTGCACCAAGGCAATAGAATCGAGTCGGGCTAAAACCTCATCCTTTGTGGCCTGTGTTCCAATTAGAGGTGTACTGCCAAGCATTCTGCCAATCATTTCTACTTCCTCCCTGGCACATGGTAGCGGTGGAAGCTCTGTCAAAGGGTCACCCACAAGAAGTGTGCCTGACTTGTGATGATAATCTACTGGACAATCCGCAATCATTTTCAAGCTGGTGAGGGATGGAGCCACGCGAATTTTGAATGACTCGCAAAGGTACTTGAAATCTGGGTTCTGGAATGCAGCAAAAGGGGCCAAGCAAAGTGAACCTTCAGGAACAAATATTAGTTCGCTGCCCAAAAGTAGATCTTGAATAGGCTCAATTATCATGTCATACAATGTACTCAAGGCACTGCTATGAAGGTCCAAGAGTTGGGTTTGTCTGTCATCCTGGAGCGATGTTTTAGCTATTAGTCTTTTATCCCTCGCCCATTCAAGTGATCGATCTTCACACTCCAAAACATCTGTTGCTCCAATTTCCTGCTGCAAAATCTGTAAAATAGCCTGAAAGAAACTGTTGACTTTATCCCGCGAATTGATTTGCTTCTTTCTTAGTTCAACACACTTTCCTTTCTGGCAGACCCAGAAATTTAATTCACTCTTTCCAAAGGCTATAAAAATTGTATTTGGAGGAAGGTCACTGAGCAGTTCATTGACCGTTTTTATTCTGGCTGTACCTGGTCCAGCATACGTCGTTTCAAAGGCATACTTTAATTCAATAAGATCTTTTAAACCTTGTGCGCGTCCTTGCTCGGCAGAAAACAAAGCCTCCGTAACGCTACCTTCTGCTAATTTCAAGCGCCAAAGGGCTGCGTATGCTGTCTGGTATTGATCACGCAAGCTTATTTTCCACTCGTCGTTCAATTGAAGACGCTCTCTAATGTTATTAAAGAAAGTAATTCCTGTCTGGTAATATTCAATAGCCACTGGAAATTGGCCTAGTAATTCAAATGATTGACCAAGATTCGAACACGCTGTTCCCTCACCCAATGTGTCACCCAACTCTTTTGCAATTTTCTGGTTACGTTTAAAGTAGTCTATGCCTGTCTTCAAATCTCCTAGAAGGTACTGGACCTGGCCAAGATTGCCATACGCCTTTCCCTCCCCCGATTTGTCACCCAATTCTTTCGCAATTTTCAGTCCACGTTCATAGTAGACGACCGCTGTTTTAAGATCTCCAAGACGTTGATGGGCGATGCCAAGATTGCCATTTGCCCCTCCTTCTCCCGGTCTGTCGCCCATAGCTTTCGCAATTTTCAGAGATCGTTCATGGTAGTCTATGGCTGTTTTAAAATTTCTCAGACTGTCATGGGCGCATCCAAGATTGCCATACGCCCTTCCCTCCCCCGATTTGTCACCCAATTCTTTCGCAATTTTAAGAGAACGTTCTAGGTAGTCTATGGCTCTTTTGACATCTCCCAGACTGAGAAAGGCGCAGCCAAGAATGCCATACGCTTTTCCTTCTCCCAATGTGTCACCCAACTCTTTTGCAATTTTTAGATGACGTTCTTGGCAGTCTATGGCTGTTTTAAAATCTCCCAGACTTTGATGGGAAAAGCCAAGATTTATTTATTTATTTATTTATTATTTTCCCACAATAAAGATTACACAAGCATTACATTATACAAAGATGTGGCGAGGGGACCTCAGAAAACCACAAGGCTTGTACGAGGAGGCCCCCTCGTTACAATAATATTAAGCAATAGAACTATAACAACACACAACAACGGACAGTACAAGACGCATTATCGATATAGTAGAAAATCAAAAACTTTCGTTTTAAACGATTGCAATGTAAAAATCGAAGTGACTGAGTTTGGTAAAGAATTCCAAATTTTAGGGCCTTGGAACAAAATAGAAAATTGTTTGGTGTTAGTTCGGCAGGCATGAGAACGGAAATGCGAGGAACTTCTAGTATTATAATTATGAATATTGCTGCTAGTAACAAAAAGGTTCGAAAAAAGCGGTGGCAGTAATTGATGATAATATGAAAAAAAAAGATTGCCATATGCCGCTCCTTCTCCAGATTTGTCACCCAACTCTTTTGCAATTTTCAGATGACGTTCATGGTAGGCTATGGCTGTTTTAAAATCTCCCAGACTGCTATGACAGATGCCGAGATTACGATATGCATATCCTTCTTCCGCTCTGCCACCCAGCTCTTTCGTAATATTCAGATGCCGTTCATGGTAGACTATAGCTGCTTTAAAATCTCCTAAACGTTCATGGGCGGATCCAAGATTGATATACGCAGTTTGAACTCCCGACCTATGACCCAGTTCTTTGGCAATTTTCAGATGACCTTCATGGTACTCTATGGCTGTTTTAAAATTTCCCAGACTGCTATGTGAGATGCCAAGTTTGCCATATTCCTCTCCTTCTCCAAACCTGTCGCCCAATTCTTTAGAAATTTTCAGGCTACGTTCATTGTAGTCTATGGCTGTTTTGAAACTTCCCAGCCTGTTATGGGCGTCGCCAAGATTGCTATATGCAATTCCCTCTCCTGATCGGTTGCCCAATTCTTTCGCAATTTCCAGATGACGTTCATGATAGTCTATTGCCGTTTTAAAATTTCCGAGACTGAGATGGACGATTCCCAGATCACCATATGCCCTTCCTTCTCCCCGTCTGTCACCCAGTTCTTTCGCAATTTTCAGGCTACGTTCGTGGTAGTCTTTGGCTGTTTTGAACTTTCCCACGCTGTTGAGGTCGCCGCCAAGATTGCTATACGCTTGTTCTTCTCCCGATCTGTCACCCAATTCTTTGGCAATTTTCAGACTTTGTTCATGGAAGTCTATGGCTGTTTTAAAATTCCCTAGACTGTATTGGGTGTTGCCAAGATTATTATACGCTTTTCCTTCTGCTAATCTGTCTCCCAACTCTTTTGCAATTTTCATGCAACGTGTATGGTAGTCTAAGGCTGTTTTAAAATCTCCCAGACTGTGACAGGAGATGCCAAGATTGGCATATTCCTCTCCTTCCCTTGATCTTTCACCCAATTCTTTCGCGATTTTCATACTACGTTGATGGTAGTACATGGCTGTTTTGAAATCTCCAAGACTGTGATAGGAGATGCCAAGATTACCATATGCCGCTCCTTCTGCGGATCTATCACCCAACTCTTTCGCAAGTTTCAGGCTACGTTCACAGTAATTTAAAGCTGTTCTAAAATTTCCCAGACTGTCTTGGGCATTGCCAAGATTGTTATACGCCTTTCCTTCTCCCGATCTGTCACCCAAGTCTTTTGCTACTTTAAGGCAACGTTCATGGTAGTCTACAGCCGTTTTAAAATCTCCCAGACCGTAATGGGCGCATCCAAGGTTGCCATACGCAGTCCCTTCTCCCGCTCTATCACCGAGTTCTTTTGCAACATTCAGCTGACGTTCATGGTAGTCTATGGCTGTTTTGAAATCACCCAGACTTTGACAGGAGATGCCAAGACAGCCATACGCCGCTCCTTCACCCGATCTGTCACCCAATGTTTTGGCAGTTTTTAGGCGACGTTTATAGTAGTCTCTGGCAGATGTAAAATCTTCCAGACTGTCAAAAGTGTTTCTATGGTTGCCATAAGCCTTTCCTTCTTCCGATCTGCCTTCAAAGTTGTCAATTCTACTAGAACTGCTAGTGCTCCCAATGGTGTGTGTCGGATTCGCGTCAGTTCTCTGCGAAGCAAATCACGCAAAGTGTATGAAATCACATGTTGCATTATGGTTTTTTTAAATTTAAAATCTATACCTGGATATAACCGCGGCACTATGCGCTGTAAGGCACCTGTTGGGCCGGAATCCCCCTTTTTAATTTTTCAAATTCAACCAAAAGGGTTAACGTGGTAAGGTCAAATAGTCAAAGAAGAAATACAACAGAAATCGGCAGATATTGGAAGGCATTTAGGAAGGTTTAATAAACATTCCAGTACAAGTCGGTGTTCTGATTGGATTAAGCTTATAATAAGTTTCATCGATGACAAGCGGTGTATATTATTCATTCTTATAGACTCCATTCTCGGTGCCTTGCAACTCGTAAAGACGGTACGGGTTTATAAGGGAGTGTGAGTTAAAGTTAACTGGCAGCCCGTAAGCGACCAATCGTTTCAGTTGTTATGTGTAAAAAGTAAAACGATTAGACTGTTTTTTTTTTCTCAATCGAGTGTGGCAAAAATGGTTTGCCTAAAAACCCAACATCAAATTTCTATAAGATAGCACTCTTAGTTTTGGAACGCCTTGAAATTGTTGTAGAGTAGGGACCTAAAACTCCACAATTCTCTTCTATTGGTAGGTCGTTACTCTGATTTTGCGAGGCCCGTTTCCGACAGGCCGCCCATTCAGTCTTATGTTCGCCGTTTTAGGCAAGTTTTAAACATTGCAAGTCGGGTACCAAATTTTTTTGTATCATTGATGCTTAATCTGAAACTCTACAGATACTTAGCAGTTGTTATCTTTTGGTAAGTTCTAGACACCGTAACAAAGACATGGGAGGGCTACCCAAGAACTACACATTGTGCTTAAGGAGGACGCAGGGCTTGAGTTTGAGGAATTGAGAAATGCAATGGAGGATAGATGTTTGTGGCAAACTATTGTGGGGTTGTGTTCGAGCAACTCGCTCGCTACACGATGAGGTACCAGGAATCTGATTTACATCTCGGCCTTTATTCTTCTTTGACTTCTGCTAACAATCTTAATTTTCCTACTCTTGTAACTCTTTTCTACTTTTCTACTCATCTCTACTTACTAGTTCAAGTATAGTAGCGGTTTTTATAGCCAAAACTGGACATGTTTGGGTTAGCTGACCGGAATAGGTTTGCTATTGTAAGGGAATAGATTAGCCTACGCACAGCCGCAAGACAAGTACCAAAGAACCTAGGCCAGTTCTAACACCACAAACACGACCACCTGCAAAAACTAATTAATATCTGTCAATGCCAAGCTAATAAGATTCCTAATAATTATGGCAATAAGTAAAAAAATAGTTCTTTTGATCTACTAAAGGAAACATTTTTTGTTGGAAGAACAACATGAAAAACTTGTTGCGGCGGTGAGAAAATGAGAAATGTTAGCGGCCACCATGATGAAAAATGAGCGGCAGTGAAAAAAAAGTGGACAAGAACACTTAAGACATTTCCTCCATAAAACGTGTAACTAGGAAGTTTCTAGAAGTTTCACTTTGTAGTCGTGAAAAACAACGACAAAGAAATGTCCAAAAAGGACTCTGGTGTACATGCAAAGTTGCTTTTTTGCTTAAGACCAATTGTTGTTTTTTCACCGTTCTCTTTGCCTTCGCCGCGTAGCATTACACGATTTTATATTTTGTTTTTACCCCTGGCTAAATCTATATATTACCTTGATAATTAATTAACCCAAGGGGAACAGTAATTACTGTTTCTGGTGAATATCTATGTTCCCCAAGGCGACATTGATAGAAACATTGAAACTTGTGGTCATATTTGACAGTGAAGAAGAAAAATCGGGCGTAATGATACCAAAATCACTCTCTCAACGGATACGCATTCGCGAAGAGGCTGGATCTGAATCGGAATTCTGCACATAAAACACATATGTTTGAACAAGTAGAATAATCTTTTCAGTACGTCATCAAAATCACCCAATTATTTGCCTATTCTTTGACTGAATTCAACAGAAACGTTTTTCTGGAGCATATTAAATATTTCTAAGCCTTCATGTTTGGGATTATTGACCATTTAATAATAAAAAAGGGTGAGAATTTATTTTCTAAGTCAAAATTTATTCTCTTGTTACACAAAATTCCTTACCTTGTCTCTTAATTATTCCCCATAAATTCCCGCACATTCATTCCAACGCTAAAGAGATAATGGTCGGAACACACTACAGGACGAGCGACAAGTTGCTGCAACACTGAGGACGAGGCCGTTGCTTCGACTTGTCGCCTAGTGTATACCGTTACTTGTGCAGTTAGAGTGATTTTCGTGTGACCTTAAAAAATGAAATCGGTAAGTGTTCGTTATTTGTTTTATCAGCCAAGGGATGAAAAGATGAAAATATGACCTCTTTGTTTTCCCGCCAAAAAAGAATACGCTAGTTCGATTGGCCAATCGCGTTGCAGTATGACATCAAAGCGAAGTATTGGTTAATTTGTTGAACGTTTTCGGACATGAAGTTTTTTCACCCGAGGGTTCGCTTAACCAACCAACCAACCAACCAACCGTATCCGTTCGATAAACCAATCAAATCGCCCTATTTCGGTTCGTTTGTTGTTTCTGTTATGTTCGCGTGTTTTCATTTCAAGGTCATACGAATTAAAATCGCTCTAACCCAGCATGCGTGTGCAGACGTCTTGCTAAGTTTTTGTTTCACTGGCCGAAACTGATTATTTGGTATCCGCCTACAACCAAGAGTGTAGTATTTTTTTTCATCCTTACCTTTTCTTGGTGGCTTTCTTGCAGTTTGCTTTTTTCTTTCATGGACGAGTCCCGAATTCCCAACAACTTCTGGTTATTCGGGTCAATCTTTAAGTAGTTAAATTGTTCAGTTAATTTTCATATAGTTTTAAAAATTGCAAGCTACCCAACTTGAAAGATACTATTTATAATTACGCAACGTTTCGTTGGTCACATAACCCCAAATTAAGTGTCTCTGATTGCAAATGATTTTCAATACAATAATATCTTTTTGTGTAGCAGCGTCCCGATTATCAAAATTAAGTTTGCTAATTTGATAAGAGGATACATTTTCTTGCCTGAGGATGCCTCGTGTGATAGAAAAGGATATAGTCATAATACAAAAAAGGGGAAATCTGTACAGTAACTGGAAAGCAGCCGATTGATATACTTTTAAAACTAGGAGTAATCGGAGCTTAGAAGAGTGCGTTCGGTATGTTTGTAAGGCGTACAGGTAGGGTGGATGGTTATTGCGATAGATTAAGCCCAGTTTCCATATGATCGCTACGATCGCTGCGATCGCTAAGAAAAAAAAGTTCAGCGATCACATGGAAACCACTCTCCCGCAAGCGCAGCGACAACGATCGCTGAGATAGAACTTTTTATATCTCAGCGATTATTGTAGCTGAGATCGCTGGAGAATGGTTTCATATGATCGTTATGATCCAGAAGTCTTTTTTTTTTCTCAGGATCGCAGCGATCACAGCGATGGTAGCGATCATATGGAAACCGGGCTTTAATTTGATCATGGCATATTTTAAACGTAAGGATTGCTTAAAGCGAAACCTCTGTTTAAACTGTGTATCATCATGAAAAAGCCTTGAAGGCTAGTGATATCGTATGGTCCGTCTCAGTAAGTGCAGTAGTTTGGTCGAGTGTGTTGATTTCAGTGACTTGAGTGGAGCTACTGTGGGCTGTTTATAAGTTTTTCCGAACAAATAACATAGACCTAAAATGTTCGTTTGTCCGGTGCCGAAAATATCACAAGTCATGATGAAACGGCGCCGCCGAGCTTCACATCTCGGTAGATTTACTTTGTGGCACAACGGCCGCCGAGTACACAACTCTGTAGATTTACTTTGTGGCACAACGGGCGCCGAGCTACACAACTCGGTAGATTTACTTTGTGGCACAACGGCCGCCGAAACTTTTTAAAGATGAACGTTTTCAAAGATTCAGCAAAGACAGATCGATAGTAGACCTTCAGCATACTCTTGAAATATGTACGCTATACGAAGATTCAGCAAACTTTTAAAAGATTTACCAAGACAGAATAAAAGACCTCTACAAACGCTTGAGGACGCACTAATCACCACGTGAGTTAGTTCGTCAAAGTGAGGCAAAACGTAAGCAAGCGCCTCAAAGCGAGGCAAATGTGTGTCGACGACGACGACAAATGCAATCTCGAAAAAACCTCCCTTATTAATTGCACAGGGAACCCAATAATGCACAGAACACCCAACGCAAATTAGGGGTTGCGTTCTCGTACCTCGAACACAATTAATTACTGGTCATTTTTTATAAGAATCTATTACTTTCGTAAGAAAGGGGCTAATTTCATGAGCCGAGCTAGAACGGTATGTCGAGATCTCGGTCCAATAATTAACACAAAATCAACTTCGTGCATGTGGTTAATAGACAATTCAGCCATCCTTGAATCGAAACTGGTATTGTGAATCGGCGCCGCCAAGCTTGAATCGAACGCTGAGGTATTGCTGATAACCGCGGCAGTGTTAGCTCAGACGGTAGAGCGTGTTGACTGCAGAGCGGGAGGTCGCGGTTTCGACTCCTGGGGCCGGACCAATACTCAGGGTCTTAAAATAACCGAGAAATGAAGGTACTCCCTTTGCACTGCAAGCGGCTAGACCTTCGCGTGGCTCGGATGACCGAGTAAAATGCATGGCGGTCGCGTCTCCAGTTGGAGACGTGAAATATAGTGTCCCCAATTAGTACTTTCGTGCTAAATACATTGACACTCAAATAAAAGTGCAAGTGCATTTTTTTTTGTGATGCCGTGATCCCTACCGAACCGGGCAAAAAATATGCGAAATTTTGGTGTTATACCGTTGCACTCTCACATTGAGATAGTCTTAAGTCTTCTGTCTTCTGTCCACAGTTACCGGACTAGATCTGTTACTTATGAAAATTACTATGTTGAACAAGTTAGAACTGAAAATATGAAGCGAGCCTTCTCTATTTCCGGTGCTTTAATTTGGAACAGTATTCCACTTTCTAACAAAACACTTAAAAAAAATCAATTCAAAAGCGAACTAAAGAGAAAACTCTTTCAAATACTGGAAAAAGAGGACGACTATATTAGAGTTTCTGATATTACAGGCCAATTCTCAAAATCGTAACATGGTGTACTTCCGTATAAAGTATACGTACAGTCTGCCTTCCTGTCTCACTCTGGCTATAAACCACACGACAAACTAGATTGCTTCTCGGATTGTTCGTTTAACATATATATATATATATATATATATATATATCTATATATATATATTTATATATCTATCTATACAATTTTCTTTTTTCTCTTGTACCCGCCTCGAATAGCCTTCGCTAATTGCGGGCACAAGCTTTGTAAGCTATATTTAATTTGACATAAACTTGTTGTTGTTGTTGTTGGTTCATTCTTTCACTTATATACACTTTTTTGTACCAAAGCCTTTGTTTTGATTCAGTTTCGTTAAGTCTTAGAAACCGAGCGTTCTCTTCGAATTCTAGGGCGCTGGCGCTAAGCGCGCGGTGTTTTCTCTTAAACGGGCGGAGGCAAGATTCGAAGAGATCTCTTGGTTACGTCAGGGAAATTGACTCCAAATCTATTCTATCAACTTTAGGAAAGGATACTGCTAATCCTTTATCACACCAAGTGATGGCTTCGTCAAACTTTTTCAACTGAACGCAGGCACTTGCACCTGTGAATACACAAAGCACAGTTTAGCTCCAACACATTTGGTGTATTCAATGCTGATTATCTTGTTTGTTGTACCAAGGGAAGGACTATTTGAAAATTTGTGTGGGTGATGAAAGTCAAGAGAAAACTACGCGAAAAAAAAATCATGTGCATGGAACAGTCCACAGATCCTTTCAACTGCACAACTGCACAGCCAACATTGCCTCGATCTAATGAGCATTTTTTTTGAAGCGATAACTGCGTAGTTTTACAAACATTACTCTTGTTATGATATCCTACGCTATCATGTGATAAACAGCGGCAGCAGCTTTATTTTAGTGGAAGCTTGTGATAGAGAAGAGATATAAGCTGGCTTAACCTACTGTACACCAGACCCATCAGAGAGTCAAAGGGTCATAGTTAATACAGCTGCAGCTGAACGTTAAAACAGTACTGGCAGAACTTCACGTTTGTTGTTAAGCGAGGGAAATGAGGACATCGTTAACAACTCGGAGAGAAGAGAGGCTTTTCCATAGGTTGACTGGTGTGTTGGAGGAGAGTTTACCGACGTGCAACGGAGTATATTTTACTAAGTTCGGAAATTTTTGATATTGTGATGAACATTAGGTTACCATGGTTACAGTCCGTTTGGTTGGCCACAAGCTTTTCAATGGCTAATTAAGGGCCTGTTTACATGGAGTGGGGGATCCCGGTCTAGTGGGGTTGGTTTCTTTTGTTTTCACGCTCTGGGGGACACAAAACAAAAGAAACCTACCCCACTAGACCGGGGTCCCCCACTCCATGTAAACAGGGCCTAACTTGGAAAGAAATTTCTGGGGCGGATCCAGGTATTTTTGCTTAGGAGGGACCAACCTGAACACCAGTTGAAGCCAGTAACTTCCATCCTTCTACGTCGTTACACACTGTTTTTTTTTTTTACCACAGTACATGTGAACACGGAACATTCTACTCATAAAAATCATTCGCCTCTTGTGTTAAAATTGTTAAATGATGAACTTTCTCTGTTCAGATTTAATTAATTTGATCAAGTCCCACGGTTAAAAGGCAACATGAAAAAGCATTAGTTCTGTTTCTCAGCCAGGAAGTGGAAGTTGTATGCGACAATTCAGGACCATGCAGGGGTAACTGTTTCAGTTTTATAGCAGCTAGTTGGCTTAGTACTTGATCAGTCGGATATACTGGGGGAATCAACACCCCAAAGACCCTCCCCCCTGGATTCGCCACTGAACTTTGACGACGGGACTATAGCTAACTTACCTCGCACAAAAGCTTTCAAGAAAGATGGTCGTAGGCCCACGGCAATTTTTGCATCATCCAGTGTTTCAGTGTAATTACCTGTGAAAGAATGAATGCAAAAAGACGATAGAACCATTTGACCACAGTACTCATATAATCACTGCTAATACTTATAGCAGTTGTTACTCTTCCCTGCCCCCAAAACAATCCGATAGGCAAAACGAAATTAAAGATATTTAAGACAACTAACAGCAACTTCTCACCCAAATTAAAACGTGCCGCCGCCCTGTTGCTGTACAGTATGGCGTTCAGTTCTTCATCTTTACAATTCACTTTAATTCCTTCCGTGTAGAAGTGAATGGCGCTGTTAAAATTGTTCTTCTTGTACTCATCGTTGCCCTCATTTTTGTAGACCTCAGCGATTGCTACAATAACAATAATAATATTAATAATAATAATAATCATAATCATAATTGTCACTTACATGGCGCAATTTCCATATGAATGCTCAATTGCGCTACACAGTAGACCGTGAGCGGTCGTCCTTCTTCCCTCATTGCCACGTCCGGTGAGCGAAGTAGTGAAATTACGTAAATTAATGATAAAAAGGAGGAGAGACTGAGGGGGAGAGAAGACTCTTATAATTTATTCGCTCAGGCTTCCGCCCTCGCTCCTCGCGGCTTCTTAAAACTAAGTTTAAAAACTTCTCCTGATGGCTGATATTGGCCAGGTTTAAAGGCGCTCAATTTTTCACGATTTAGACCTGCCACCCTTTCAAAATAACGTCGGTGTAGTTCCGGGTGTAGTTGCATCCCGGAGTAGCCAATAGATAAAAATCGAAATCGATGAAAGTCGTTAGTAATCAAGTGATTTTTATCGATTGATAACGGAAAACGGTGAAAATCGATCTGGGGTAACCTGAATTTAGTTCAGACACCGGCCCCTTCGACTTGATTGCTACCGATTTTTGTCGATACCGATTTTTATCGATTGATTACTCGGGGCTCAAAAGAAAAATAAAGAACTGCTCGCAGTCTAGCTTCACAGAAGTTCTAAAAATATCAATAATAATAATAGTAAAAATTAAGAACCCTGTCATGAAAAAACTTGGGACAATAGAAATATTTTCAGTTTAGTTTTAAAACATGATAGACTCGTGGTCGTCCTTATGTCATGTGGTAGGTTGTTCCACAACTTTGGGGCAGCGAACATAAAATCGCAATTACCAAGGGTCTTTGATGATTTCTCTGGAGGAAAGTGGAGTAAGGTTCCATCACACAAATAAGAGAAGAAAGATGATGAGGAGCCATGTTACTTAAAATCTTAAAAGTAATTAAAATTCACTTAAGATCGATGTTTTGCCTCAGAGGTAGTCAGTGCAAATCCCGTAATCTTGGCGTGACGTGGCAGAATTCAGGCACTGAATATACCATGCGAGCACATGCGTTTTGAGTTCCCTGGAGCTTTAAGATAAGACTGTTAGGCAAACCGAAGAATATAACATACCAAATTACAATGATTTTAGTCAGTGTATTTCTAACTTTTGAACTTGCGTGATATTAAGTCGTGTTTGTTTCACTTGAGAATAGACCAATTCCGACATAGTAAAACTCGTACTTGGCAGCAATGCTTGGGGGAATAAAACAAAAGAAATCATCTCGAGGCTCAGTGATGAATTATTCATTTCTCTTGTTTTATTCCCCCAAGCCCCGGAGCCAAGTAAAATTTAAAAAAAAAAAATGAAAATGGTCTATTTTCTGTGTTTTTATCATTCCTTCCTTAACTTCTGCAACTGCTGAGTGCTGAGATGAAATTAAAAGACACCGTAAGAATACCTTTTACGAATATTGAATAAAATGGCCTAAACTCAATATTATTACCCTCACATCCGTAAAAATAGATAGCTAAGGGCGTTAGCCGGGCGAACTAAATTCGCTGTCGACATGATAAGGAAACAGCATGTTGTTCCTCACCTCTTAAATTGTCATCATCAAAGTGCAGTGTTTCTTCAGCAGCTGATGTGCCTTCGCCTTCTTTCGAAGCTGTGATTGCACTTCTCGCCATGCTTGAAGATTGACGAATTGCTGATAAAGGTGTTCCCTGCTAAAAGATTCAGACAGATTATTGCACGGTGATATTTATCTGTCTTCGAAAGAGAAATTGAGACTGTTGTATATTGTTTTGAAATCGGGCTCAGTCATTTTATTGTACGAAGTTGTGTTCCTGAAGATGTGACAACTCACTGTAACTTCATGGATAACGTAACTTGAAGGCAGTGCATCATGGAAAGGGCCGAGGTCTCTTTCCAGGGGCACCGAACGACGGTTTCCTCCTAAATACATTGAAAACTCTTTTTAGGCTATCCAGAGTGCTTTTACGTCTCATGAAAGCATTCTAAGCGGCTCAATGAAATGTGTATCTGTTCGGTCATCCTAGGGGAAGTTCAGTCTTTTCGAAATTGCAAGGGCTTCAGAATTATTTTCCCGAAAATTTTAGATGTAATTTTTACGAAAGTGGAATTTTTCGTATTCCTCTCTCCGTCATATGTTTTAATAGGGAAATTTTAGGTTTCCTTTTTCTACGACAATTAGCATAACATGGAGAGTAAAATGTGAGAAATTAAAGTTCAGAAAATCGTAGGGGATTTAGTAGATAAGGTTCTAAAATTGTACCTGAATGGAGCGGTCATCTAGAAATGTTTAGCCCTCCTCAAGCAATAGAAAATTGTCCTAGGCAATATTTGCTTCCCCGAACAGATAATTTACAGAAAACAGTCGTTGGGTGCCCGTTTTTCTAACAGCATGTATTTCTTCCTATTACCACCAACGGGTCGCTCTTGCTTAGAGAAACAAGAACGAGTGCTATACCTTGCCATTTCTTGATAGACTTGAAGAGGTCGTGGTTCTGGTTGTACACACTCTCCACAACCAGGGAATTTTAAGGCTCAAGCATAGGTATTTGTGGCATCACAACCAGCAATGTAAACACCAGCAAAACCCTCACAAACTCTTAACCCCCAAAACATAACCACCACAACCAACAAAGCTAACTTAATTGCAACAAATACAACCGTCACAATCTGAACGACACCAGAACTACTACACATGCATGTTGGTTGTGGCGGTTGTGAGGGCTGTATTCGTTGTGCTGGTTGTGTTGGTTGTGCTGGTTGTGCTGTTTCTGCTGTTTCTGGTGGTTGTGCTGGTTGTGTTAGTTGTGTTGGTTGTGCTGGTTGTGTTAGTTGTGTTGGTTGTGCTGGTTGTGTTGGTTGTGCTGGTTGTGCTGGTTGTGTTGGTTGTGCTGGTTGTGGTGGTTGTGTTAGTTGTGTTGGTTGTGTTGGTTGTGTTGGTTGTGTTGGTTGTGTTGGTTGTGCTGGTTGTGTTTGTTGTGTTAGTTGTGTTGGTTGTGTTGGTTGTGTTGGTTGTGCTGCTTTTGCTAGTTGTGTTGGTTGTGCTGGTTGTACTGGTTTTTTGTTGTGGTGGTTGTGTTGGTTGTGCTAGTATTGAGAGTTGTGCTTGTTCTGCTAGTTGTGCTGGCTATGAGGGGTTTGGAGAATTTGAGGGTTGTTGTGGTTGTGGAGGTATTAGTTGGGCTGTTTGTGTTGGATGTGAGTGTTGGTCAGTGTTCTGAGGGTTGTGGGTGGTGCACTCTATATCATTGGACTCATTGGGGTTTCTTGGAATCTGTTCTCTTTGATTGATACTACAATTGTTTCTATCATATAAAAAGGAGTAAAATACCAGGCAAAGTTCTTGCATTTTGGAAAATAAATCAACAGAGCCCTTACACTCTGAAGCATGTTCATTCAAATTTTCTGGTTGTGCTGATTGTGCGGGTAGTTGTGCCACGAATACATATGCTTCAGCCTTAAAATTTCGTTGTTGTGGACAGTGTGCACAACCAGAGCCACAACCTCTTCAAGTCTTTCAAGAAACGTGGCAAATTTGACGGGAGCAGTGAGGCCTAATGAGAAAACTAAACAAATACAATCAAAGAAAAAAATTATCAGTTACATGTCTAAACATACAGCCCAAGGATACTACGTGAACCAATCTGTACATCATAAGTTTGTTTTTCTGCTGTGAAAAGAATCCTAATGCCAGCTGAGAAATATTGCTCATAGTTCGTTAAAGGTGCCAAATAGATCAGACTGCAATATTTATGCGAATAACCAGCATTCAGGCGAGCCAATGATCACCAGGTATTATTACTGAAAATACACAAGGAGCCTGATCAGAAAATTCGAAAGGACGAAATAACGTTTGTAGCTAATAGTCAAAGACCTACAGCTAAAATGTGGAGATACCTTATCCTTCTTATCGCAATTTTGAAGCAGCAAACAGGTAGCGTGGCTACTGGAGAAAGATTCAAATTGCATTTTAAATGATGAGAGCTGAGTTTTTCCCACTTTTTTTCTGACGGAATAAAAGCAGCTTACACGTCGCACTGTCTGGTTAGGCCTTCAAAGCATACTATCACCGAGAACTCTTCTCTGTCACGCTTCCAAAAGTTCTTTTAATAGACCTTGTCACGGTTTTCGACGACATCTTGACGAGTAGGCAAACGTGTGTGAAATGACAGTGTTTGTATGAGAATGTAATGTCGAATAATTTCCTTAAAACGGCTGTTCTGAAAAAAATATCAATTGTAAACTAAAGGTACAAAGCAAAGGATTGTCCTAAAATTTTTGGAGGCGTACCTGTGCTTAAATTTGTCCAGAGGCTTGCTTTAGACTTTCCATATTGTTTTTCTGTAATTTTCCGGGAAATGTATAAAATGTATAAGAAATTTAAAAAGTGGTTCTAGGTCTTCTAGAGCATGTAACGCCCTCAAATTGTTTCAGTAGAATCCTTAGGAGTGAAGCTTTAGTTTACAAATCATATTTTTTTCAGAACAGCTGTTCTACGGAAATTATTCGAAATTAGATTATCATACAAACACAGTAATTTCTCACCCGTTTGCCTACTCGTCAAGATGGCGTCGAAAACCGTGACAAGGTCTATTTACACCCTTCTCTTTATCATTCTGTAGTGAACTATTTTCATTTTTTTTCCTCTTTTCTTTTTTCTTCTCCTTCCGTTTCTACCTTGAACTCAAGATCTTATCTACCTCTTTATAAAATGAAATGTTCGCTATTGAAAACAAGACGCATCTGTCCTTACTCGGTTAAAAGTTATTGGGGTGTCAGCGATGAAACAAAACGAACTGATTGGATATCATGATGCAATGTGACAGGCGGAAACCAGTTTTTAATAACCATCCATTAAACCGAGTAAAGCAATGGGCAAATTTCACCCATGTTTATACACTAAAGTCACTGAGTTTATTCAACCCTGACTTAGTGACGCGTTGAAATGGCACTGACTGCCGTAACGACACTACCGTCATGAAGCTATATGACACCAAAACTAGTGATGTGTTGATCTGGTTCCCCTAATATCTCGAACATCCGTCGCAGATGCCTGATTTCTTCATGTTGATAATTGAACAGCTCAGGGGCACCCAACGAGGATATAGTTCAATACCACTTAACATAGCATTGTCAAACGTATTTTAGTATTTAAACGATAGATATAGGCATATTTTTATCCCCTAAAAACTTTTCATCTGTT
>CALNXK010000019.1:1450000-1495000 GCA_942486035.1 Porites lobata | reverse complement strand
ATTTGTTTCACGGGTTAAGTAAAATCACTATAACGAAAGAAAGAATCCATCTTCCAGCAGGCTTTTGTAAAAGTAAAACGGCATTGTTGGGTGACAAAACAATACACTTTTGATTCGTCTGAACCTTAATTCGTTTAATTCGTTTAAAGCGTCTGCCTTAGCGTCCCTTATTTATTCTAGACGTCTCAAACGCGTCAAACGTCTCTACGGGCATTGTTTACTATTATATAGTCGTAATAACATTCACGAAAGAGAAAAACCCCGGTACAAACGAAACAGGGGTCAATATGGTCTGTTTGGAACTCTTTTGAATTAAACGTATTGGCTAAAAATAACTCTTAAAAAAGGCGTCTAGGAAACTTGGTCATAAAATGGGTAATCTTATTATATAGCTATAACTGAGCTGTTTTAAACAAAAACCTACTAAATTTCCGCTTACTTTTACATACGTCATAGAATCACCTCAACCTCTTACAAAAACGTGAGAGTAGAATGAGGAATGAGTTCACGGGACGGCTTGATGGAAACGGAATAGATTACTTGACATAAAAAAGAGATTAACGAAACCCTAATCCTAAACGCATAGTTTACAGTTTATAACATTCCCCATGTCACACCACCAGCCTAGTACCTAGGCGTTCTCGGCTAGGTCAATTCTGGGCTGTTACGTCACCGAGAGAGACTCGCCCGCTGTTTCCCGGACTCTGCGCGGAGAACGGGCAAGAGAGGACGCCTAGGGACTAGGCTGCCACGCCACGTGTCATTCCGCTGAGTTATTCCTCCTCTTACCCAATCCGCTTACAAAGCGGTTATAATCATACTTTTAAATGTTAATTACAACAAGAAAAATTCTATTTTCGTGTCACTTTAAAGTGAACGATAAAAATGTACTATTTGCCAAGGCTTAAAAAGTAAAACTCGTAAGGAGTCCGAGTTTGTAAACGTCTTTGCTACGGTTGAACTTGAAGAAAAGTGAGCTAAATAGGTTCATCCCCATGGTGATCACTAAAAGTTAATACTGTACGTGGTTTTTCGTTGGTGCTTCGAACAGTACTGCAAATCCTTTTTTGGCAACTACTAGGGAAGACATGAAAAGCAGACTTTAGAACCTGCCTCAGTCTCAGGTGCAGCCTTGGAATCCTTATTTTTCTATTGGTGTCAGCATCTGTCGTGGTAACGCTGCGCCCTCTGAAACAATCAGCTAATAGAGTATGCCAAGAAACAGCCTATGGCTTTCAAAACTTACATCAGTGAGCTGCAAAAATAAAAATATTGCCAAATATTAGCTATCATTGTAATTTCGATTAAAACTTAAGAGGAACGTTTTTCGGGTCAGTTGCCCAGTTAGAAATAACGTACGTTAAAAACTGCGAATAAGCTTTAAACATAGACCTACGTTTCCAAAAATAGCTTTACAATGGTAAACCAAAGGAGTCCTTTGGTTAGAAAGGCATAAAATATCATAAAGAGATGACGGCTTTATATTGTAACAGAGGGGCAACTTGGTGTCATGACTTGCATCCCAGTTTTCCTCAGTTACAATTAGAGTGCTGTCACATAACCAACAACTACAAGTGTAATTTATCTAGCGCAACTAATTTATTTTCCTGTTTATTGTGGCTTGTGTTCACTTTGTAGCACTTTTTGGTGTTTAACTTATTGTAATTCACTATTTTCCATGTTTACCTCCCTAAATTTTGCATAACCATTGCCTTCGCTTTCTCTTAGGACGACTATAACACCCAGGAAAAATTAGAAAGAATGTTTGTGGAAAATTTGGGAGGGGTGGGGGTGGGTGTAAACAAGGTGAATTATGGTCTTTGTGAAAATGGTGAATAACGGAGAATAGGATATAATATATCAAGCAGAAGACGCAGTGTTTCATCACCAGATGAAACACTGAGAGGAAAGTTGAAAATACGACGCGCAGCGGGATATTTTTGACGAACTTCGATATTTTTGACGAACTTTAATCTGGTGATGAAACATTGTGTCAACTGCTTGATACTACTTCTTAAACGAAATGATTTTAGAAGGAGAAATTAAGGATGCAAAAATCAGCAGTTTTTCATCTTATTTCCAAACACTCATTAAGCATTTATTTCCTTTGTAGTTTCTTTATGAATTAGTAATGAGTTTGAGAAGTGTAGATGAAAGTATATTTGAATAAACTCTACAAATTGAAAGAAAAGCTTGTCAAAATATTCGACATAAATTACAAGATTTATAACGTTACCTCGGCAATTTGGGTTTTCTATTCGTTCCCAGCAAATTCCAATGTGACGTCATCACCAATAAGCACGAACGGTGCCCAATACTTGACTGCATTAAACTCTTCAGATTCTCTCATACAGTTCATTGTTTGATTCAAGGATTCACTAGCACTTATCCCTTTCACAAGATGCTGATAGAAATTTTTCATGAATTCTAAAGTGGCTTCATCGTCAATCGCCCACAACGACACCAGAACAGAACGAGCACCAGCACCCAAAAATGCTCTTGCTATACCGACCACACCCTCGGCTTTGATCTCCCCACGAGCACTGTGACAGCAACTGAGTACAACTAGTCTTGCTCGCATCTGAACACCCATTACATCTCTCATCGTCAAAATGTTCTCTTTCACGCCTTCTGTTGACGCTAGGGCAATCTCTCCCGTTTCCATATTGCCATGTGCAGCGATATGCACCAAGGCAATAGAATCGAGTCGTGCTAAAACCTCATCCTTTGTGGCCTGTGTTCCAATTAGAGGTGTGCTGCCAAGCATTCTGCCAATCATTTCTACTTCCTTTCTGGCAGATGGTAGCGGTGGACGCTCTGTCAAAGGATCGCCCACTAGAAGTGCACCTGACTTGTGATGGTAATCTACTGGACAATCCGCAATCATTTTCAAGCTGGTGAGGGATGGAGCCACCCGAATTCTGAAAGACTCGCAAAGGTACTTGGAATTCGGGCCCTTAAATGCAGCAAAAGGAGCCAAGCAAAGTGGTCCTTCAGGGACAAACATGAGTTCAGTGCCCAAAAGAAGATCTTCAATAGGCTCAATGATTGTGTCATACAATGTGCTTAAGGTACTTTTTTGTAGGTGCAAGCATTTCGTTTGTTTGCCATCCTGGGGTGACCTTTTAAGTACAAGGTTATCCGCTAATTGAAGTGAACGATCTTCACACTTCACAAGATCCCTTGTTCCAATTTCCTGCTGCGCAACCTGTACGAGAACCCCCAAGAAAGTTTCAACGTCATCCTCAGAATGGATTTGTTTCTTTCGTAATTCAAATTTCTTTCCACTCTGGCAAACCCAGAAGATTAATTCGTTTTCTTCAAAAGCCACAAAAATTGTGTTTGGAGGAAGGTAACCAAGCAGTTCATTGACTGTTTTGACTCCTGTACCAGAACCACCATACGCATCACGGCTTTGAAAGGCATAACTTAGTTCCATAAGATCTTTTAAACCTTGTGCCCGTCCTTGCTCGACGGAAAACAAAGCTTCTGTAACGTTGCCCTCTGTCAACATCAAACGCCAAAGGCCTGCGTATACTATCTTGAATCGATCACGCAAGCTTATTTTCAACTCGTCTTTCAATTGAAGACGATCTCTAATATTATTAAACAAAGTAATAGCTTGTTGGTAATATTTTATGGCCGCTGTAACCTGTCCCAGAAATTTAAAAGATTTACCAAGATTCGCACAAGCTGTTCCCTCGCTCAAGGTGTCACCCAGTTCTTTCGCGATTTTCAGGTGACGTTCATGGTAGTCCTTAGCAGATTTAAAATCTCCCAGAAATTGATAGGCGTTGCCAATATATCCATTTGCAATTCCTTCTCCTGATCTGTCACCCAGTTCTTTCGCAATTTTCAAATGGCGTTGATGGTATTCTATGGCGGTTTTAAAATCTCCGAGACTGTAATGGGTGTTGCCAAGATTGCTGTACGCTTTTCCAACGTCCGATCTGTCACCCAGTTCTTCCGCGATTTTCAAACCACGCTCATAGCAGTCAAAAGCACTTTTGAGTTCTCCCAGATTGTGATGGGTGTTGCCAAGATGGCAATATGCTTTTTCTTCTCCGGATCTATTACCCAGTTCCTTAGCAATTTTCAGGCAACGTTCATAATATACCTTGGCAGTTTTGAAATCTCCGAGGTTGTCATAGGCTGCACCAAGATTGCCATTTGCATTTCCTTCTCCAGATCTGTCACCCAGTTCTTTCGCACTTTTCAGGTGACGTTCATGGTAGTCTATGGCTGTATGAAAATCTCCTAGACTGTGATGGGCTCTGCCAAGGTTTCCATACGCTATTCCTTCTACGGATCTGTCACCCGATTCTTTTGCAATTTTCAGGTGACGTTCATAGTAATCTCTTGCGGTTTTGAAATCTCCCATACTATGATGGGTGTTGCCAAGATTGCTATACGCCCTTCCTTCTTGCGACCTGCAACTCAATTCTTTGGCAATTTCCAGGTCACGTTGATGAAAGTCTATGGCTGTTTTAAAATCTCCCAGACTGTGGTGGGCGTTACCAAGATTACCATATGCATTTCCTTCTGACAATCTGTCACCCGATTCTTGTGCAATTTTCAAATGACGTTCATGGTAGTCTCTTGCGGTTTTGAAATCTCCCATACGGTGATGGGCGTTCCCAAGATTACCATACGCTCTTCCTTCCCCCGATCTGTCACTCCTTTCTTTGGCAATTTTGAGGTCACGTTCATAGTAGTTCATGGCTGCTTTAAAATCTCCCAGACCTTCGTAGGCGTTGCCAAGATTTCCATACACACCTCCTTCTAATCTATCATCCAATTCGTTCACAATTTCCAGAGAACGCTGGTGGTAGTCTATGGCTGTTTTAAAATCTCCCAGACGGTCAAGGACGTTTCCAAGATTGCCATATGCTATTCCCTCTCCGGATCTGTCACCCAATTCTTTTGTAATTTTCAGGCTTCGTTCATAGTAGTCTCTTGCGGTTTTGAAATCTCCCATAATGTAATGGGCGTTCCCAAGATTACCATACGCTCTTCCTTCTTCCAATCTTTCACCTAGTTTTATGGCAATTTTCAGGTGACGTTCATGGTAGTCCTTGGCTTTTTTAAAATCTCCCAGACTTTGATAGGCTATTCCAAGACTGCTATACGCATTTCCTTCTCCCAATCTGTCACAAAGTTCTTTAGCAATTTTCAAGTGACGTTGATGGCATTCTATGGCTGTTTCAACATTTCCCAGACTGTAATGGGCGTTGCCAAGATTTCTTTGCGCTCTTGCCTCTCCTAACCTGTCACCAAATTCTTCAGCAGTTTTGAGTTCGTGTTCATAGCAGTCTTTGGCTGTTTTAAAATCTCCCAGACTTCGATGGGTGTTTCCAAGATTGCTATATAACTCTACTTGTCCTGATCTGTCACCCAATTCTTTCGCAATTTCCAACCGACGCTGATAGTAGTCTCTGGCGGTTTCGAAATCACCCAGAGAGTAATGGGCGTTGCCAAGATTTCCGTACGCTCTTCCTTCTCTTAACCTGTCACCCAGTTCCTTGAAAATTTTAAGCTGACATTCTAGGTAGTCTTTGGCTGTTATATAATCTTCCAGCAAGAGAAAGGTGATGCCAAGATTGCCATATACTCTTCCTTCTTCCCCTCTATCACCCTGTTCTTTTGCTATTTTCAGCTGATGTTCTTGGTAGTCTATCTTTGTTTTGAAATCTTTCAGACTGCCATGATCGCGGGAAGTGCCAATGTTTTCAGTCGTGTGTGTCTTCTTCGCACAAGTTTTCTGCATAAAAGATGAAGTACAATGTATAAAAACCATTTGATATACAGCTGAAATTTTTTTCCCAACAGCGCGCTCTCATTGGTTACTTCGAGGTCACATGACTTCCATTCTAAAAATGAAAATGTTTCCCGCCAAAATCTCTGAGCGGGCAACATTGCAAAATCTATGAAGTCAGAGGGTAACAGTGCATTGCTACCCGCGAATGTTGAACGACGACCGCCGTTACAGCGAGGTTTAATGAATTTCCAGCTTCAAAATGTCCAGCTATATAACAAATCACTTAAATACTGGTCCCTCGGGAAATAGTTATTAATTTTGTTTCTCTCGAGACCAATCATTAAGAGTTAAATGTTACTTTATAGTTTCATAAATTTGAAATTTCCACCTAGAAATAAAGGCGTTAATTAAGGCCTAGCTTGCAAGTGACAAGTGTTTAAGGTGGCTGAACACAGTTTTGCGGGCGGTCAGCGGTGACTCGCGTGACGGCGAGTGTTTTAACTTAGACAAACAAACATGGCGGCGAAAAAGCAATGGTACACAGAAGACGATTTCTCAAAATCTATTCGCTAAAATTTTGTGATATTTGGCAGAATTTTTACTTTCATCGTATTTTAAATAATTAGAACTTTAAAATGGAAGTTGAACAGACGATTTTTGTGACACATCCAATAACTACAGTACAATTATGTTATTGATTATCTGAAAACCCCTCTGTTAAAATTTGGTCAAATAAGTTTCAAATGGTAATGATTAATTATAGTAAGCTGTGTGCAAGTTTATAGGAAAATCTGATGAATGAATTTTCTGTAAACTGAACATAAGTGAAATTTTAAAGTTGTATTCAATCGTTCATGTTGCCATGGAAACTACAAAAATGTCAAATTTTACCTGTCAATCAAAATCTTTCATCAATATAGTTTCCACTTGCCAAGTTTCAGCTTGTGAGCTGCAACCCTTCTCTTGCCATAATTTGGCAAATGACATATAGTCAGAAACTGCCAAAACTGTGTTCAGCCACCTTAATAGGGAAGTGTGAATAGGGTTGACCTGTTGCCTTTAATAACCAAGCATTTTCGTGGTAAGGTGTAAAATATAAACATTTTAACAGATAGTTGTCACCAAACTTCTCGTTCAAAAATGATCATGATCCCCAACAAAAACTGTCATTTCGCCAACTTTTAAATTGGTGTGTATAGGTAAATATGTGTCTTGTCTCGCTGAGATTAGATTCCGTATTATTTTTGTCACGGAATGATTGATAATAAGAAGAATTTGACACTAAATGTAAGAAAATTATTATTTTTTCTTAATTTTGAGAGAATATTTTGATAACAAAAATAATATTAACATTGGCTAAGAGAGATTGAACCGTCGATTGATAAAACGCCTCTTGAACAGTGTAAGCCATGATTGAGACGTACCGGATTTATGGGCAAAAGGTAACGTGCATTTCAAATTCAAAGTGCTCTTTAGAAAAGCGTACATTTATATATCACGAGCTTCTAGTGAGGATTGATTATTCTCTTGAGGTCGGGAATGGCTGTCAAGTTTTGATGGCTTTGATATTTTCATAAGAGAAGAGACTTGAAACTCCACCGATGCGGCATAAGTCGTTAAGTTACAGTCAAACCTGTATTAAGGTGACTGAACACAGTTTTGCGGGCGGTCAGCGATAACTTGCGTGACGGCGCGTGTTTTAAATTAGACAGACCAACATGGCGGCGAAAAAGCAGTGGGACACAGAACACGGTTTCTCAAAATCTACTCATTAGAATTTTGTGATATTTGGCAGAATTTTTCCTTTCATCGTATTCTAAGAAATGAGAACTTTAAAATGGAAGTTGAACAGACGAATTTTGTGACACATTTAATAATTACAGTACAATTAAATTATTGATTATCTAAAAATCCGTCTGTTAAAATTTGGTAAAATAAGTTTCAAATGGTAATGATTAATTATAGTAAGCTGTGTGCAAGTTTATAGGAAAATCTAATGAGCGAATTTTATGTAAACTGAGAAAAAGTGAAATTTTAAGGTTGTATTCAATCGTTCATGTTACCATGGAAACTACGAAAACGTCAATTTTTACCTGTTAATCAAAATCTTCCATCAGTGCATTTTTCACTTGCCAAGTTTCAGCTTGTGAGCAGCAACCTTTCTCTTGCCATGATTTGGCCAATGGCACATAATCACAAACTGCCAAAACTGTGTTCAGCCACCTTAAGCGAACTTCTATTTAGTCGTTATCTTCTATTACGCGGTCACCTACCAAAGTCCAGGAAATCATTTCCCACAATTACTGTAAAACTGCCTTATGTTAAGCGTTTACCTCTATTAAAGCGGTCGCGGTCACCTTTTCCGAGGTCCAACGAGTTATTTTTTATCGTCTTCACCTCTATTAGTCGGTCACTTTGACAATATGTACCATACTAGTGTAACAGATACAGTGTGTATGGCGTTAGTATTGGTCTCTTACTTCCTTTCTTTTGGCACAAGAAGAAGGTAGAGGCACTTTGAGGTCGTTTTGTCTTGGGATAGCCTCCCCCTTTGACTTTTTATATATGTTGTAGTATTTCAAAACGATTCAAAGGAAAGCCTTTGATCTTCTCTACTAGATGAGGCATATTCATTTTATGTGTGGTAGCGCTGCTGAAGGTCTGTGACGTAACCAAACATGATCGCCATCTTGGCAGCCATCTTGGATTTTATCAAGAATTAGAAATCAGGTAAAAACAGTAAGAATTAATAATATTTTGCGCTTAACATGTAAATAACACATAGATAATTACTTTGCATTATTTTATCCACAGAATTTACTTTTTTTCCTGAAAGAAGTTGAAAAAAAGCATTTTCGCTCAAAAATGGCTTGAACACCTGCTACTTATGACGTCATATCTCGTACCCATAGAAACTGACCATCACTAAACTTGTCTCAAAATGCACGCGAGGGATAAACGAACAGCTCCAGAAAACTTCAGGTGCTGAGGTTTTATCGTTTAGGAAAAAAAAAAACAGAAAAGTCTTAGAGGGAGTGGCAAGCCCCCCCCCTTGTACGTCCGAGGGTTTAACGGTCAACCTGCATATTAAAGCGGTCAGTAAGCCATTCCCCAAGGATGACTGCTAAATACAGGTTTTACCGTATTATGATATTTTGCGCCCCATTTCCGACTGGTAGTCTCTTTTGTTACGTTGTCCTCCGTCTGTAAACACAGTGGATTTCGCGTTAAAAAATTTAAGCTATACTGGATGTCTAACATTCTGTATAACCTGTTGGTACTCACATTATGAATGCTTCTTGGTTGTGATCTGCTAAATTGGCTTTTCAGTATGCCCATTCATTCACGGAGTTCAACAGTTACAAATTTATCATGAGCGCAGGATGATTTTGACATTGCAGACCCGAGCTGTAAGCAGGACTCTTGACACGTGCACTAAACCAGAAAAATGGCCTAATTTATCATGAGGTCCTATGCAGCTCAGAGGTAACAGCACCCAGTGCCGGAAACAATGGGCCGAACCCCATAGGGGACTCAGATGTTTTGCCCCATACTCGTGCCATAAAGAATAAAAATCTTCAAAAAGTAGTGCAGTAGCTGAATAATTAGTAAACCCAAGAGGAATAAAAGGTGATTCAAAAACTGGACTTTGAGAGCTAAAAGCACCTTTTCCAATAAACAACGCCTTTTCATCTACGTTGCGATCCTTATTTGGTTAACCCGGCTAGGTGTGCGTACACCATTCCAAGATTTTGTTTCACTGTCCGAAACATCATTTAGCTGAATGTTTATCAGTAAGTTTAAAAGACAGTTACATGTTTTTGTTTTTTTTACAGGCGGTTTAAATTACGGGAAGAATTCACAACTCTTTTTGAAGAAATTTCCCCTGAAGCACTAAAGAAATGCCTTCAAAAGCCATTTATTTATCAGCAAGAAAGTAACGGCAATTCGGTCACGATTTGCGCGTTGGCAGCAATAATTAAGTTAAAAATCGTCATTTTTGTGCTCAATTATATCACTGTTTGAGTTCGCGGCTCGGTAAATTTCCCACCACCATTAGCCACCTGTACCTCTGTCAACAATAGTTATTTATTTATCATCCTTACCTTTTCTGCGAGGCTTACTTGCAGTTTCCTTTGCTCTTCCACACACCTACTTCGTACTTCCAACAAATTTTGATTATTCGGGGCGATCTGGTATCAGTTAAATCTGTCAATAACTCTTTTTCTTATATACTAAAACAGTGGATAGTGTTTTTCGCGCGCTCTGATTGGCTACTCAATCAGTGAATATCCTGCACTATTCACTGATTCACCTCCAGTTCCTCCGAGCGAACGAAGCCAAACTCGCGTAAGTTGCAAGCAAAATGCCTTCCCGGTTTGCTGCCGTAAACAAACAAAGAAATTTCACAACTAATCAAGCAAGCTGTTTCCGAAATACACGAAGAAGGTGACGAAGTTTGGATTGGAAGTTTTAACAGGTAAAGCTTTGTCTTTTTGACACGAATTTATCGATAAAACCGGTGAAAAAGTTTTTTGTTTACAAATGCAAATTAAGCTTAAGTCTTGCTTACTTTATTCAGTTGAGTTATTCATAAATAAGCTTAAAACTAAATTTGATAATCTTTTTTTATAGAATGATTTTAAATAAAAAAAGAATTCACAACTCCTTTTGAAGAAATTTCCCCGCAAGAGCTAAACAAATGCCTTCAAAAGTTTTAGTTGTCGGCAAGAAAAAGCGACGGCCGCGGCCGCCCGGTCTTTACGCGCCAAAATTGTAATCGTTGGCAACAGTATTTGAGTTAAAAATCGTCATTTTTGTGCTCAATTATCTCACTGTTTTAGTATATACTAAAACAATTATTCACCTCAGTGTCGGTGGCTAGTCGTGGATATTTACCTCACTGCTTCGCAGTTCGGTAAATATCCAGGACTAACCACCTCCACTTCGGTGAATAATTGTTATTTATACTGCTACATGACAAATTTCTGCAATTTGATTGGCTTAGAGCAGTGGTATTTCAGCTTAATTTGAAATACCTACATGTGAAAATCACAAACCTTTTGCGGGTAGTAGTATAAACAAATAATAGCATGATTTGTACGTGATATTTGGCACAAATACCTCTCGTGATATTTCAAAATTGTCTCAAATTTCACTCGCCTAACGGCTCGTGAAATTACGTATAACAATTTTGAAATATCACTCGTGGTATTTATGCCAAATATCACTACTAATCATGCTATTACCTATACTAATTAAGCAAAGTGCAAGGTTACCCAACTTGAAATAAATCATCTCGAATTACGCCATGTTTCGTTGATAAAATAAACCCAACGTTGTCTTGCAAAGTACTATGTGCACCAAATTTTAATCAGTTAATTTAACTGGTCTATTTTTAAAATAGGTTTTCTAAAATGCAGGTAATGCTAGGGAGCAGGGTAGCAAAGACGTGCTCTTGAAGAAATGGTGCTATATATAATATTTTGTTCCTCCTTATTTTTCGCTACAAATTTGTTCGCACTCTTGGGTTATGAATTATACATTTTTTTTTTTTTTTTGCGATATCATGTAATAATATTCATATTAGGACTCGAAGGCTATATTTTCAGTACGTATTCACTGAAAAAACGGTAACCAGATGCACTTTCCGAGTGCCTAATTTTTACTTCTTACAAGGGGTATGACAAGATCATAATCTCTTACTAGCAATTATTTCATCAACTTTATTAAAGGATACTGCTAATCCCTTATCACACCATATGATAGCTTCGTCAAATCTTTCTAAGTGAACGCAAGCACTTGCCCCTGTAAATGAAAAAAAAGCACAGTTAAGCTGCAACTGACATATTTGGGCTTCAATTTCGAGTTGGGTTTAAAAGTTTTGCAGCCTTGATATCTCACGACTAGTTATTCAATACCAAATAAAACCAAGAAATGAAGATAAAATAATGTCTTTGCCCCACGTGACAAGCCCTCCACACCCGCTTTTCATCTGTCACTTTTTTTTCCAATCTTCCTTACCATAAACCAAAATAATGGCTCCTTGTAAAAACAGCTGAAATGAGACAATCGTCTTTTAAATAGGTTTTCCCTTCTAGAACTGCTATTGCTTGAGTAAGAAGGGACAAGCCCATGACATCTGATTGGACTTACCTCGCCAAAACGCTTTTAAAAATGATGGTTGTAAGTCCACGGCAATTTTCGCATCATTCAGTGTTTCAGCATAATTACCTGTGAAAGAATGAATGCGAAAGGACAATTCACACCTCAGAAAAACACAGCATAGTACAATTTCAAGACAGTGCTTCACAGAATTCTAAAATTCTTAGCATTTGTCACATTAACCCACCCCCTCTGCCCCCTCCCCCCGCCCCCAAAAAATCGATTGACAAAAAAATCGATATTTATAGTGTGGGGGTGTGTTCGAGCAACTCGCTCGCTACACGATGAAGTACCTGCAGGAATATGAATATTATTCTTCTTTGAGTACTGCTAACTCACCCAAAAATCAAAGTGAACGGCTCGGTGTGGGTAATGTCTTAGGGTAACTGAACCTACATGGTTGTGATCGACAAGAAGGTACAAACCAATGAAAAACTATAACGCTAGTTAACAAACCCAAACAGGTGCTTCAAACAGACTAATGAACCAAGGTCAGCTCTAACATCACAAACATGACCACCCATGAAAAACTAACATATGATAACAGCAAGCGAAGAATATTCCTAAAATAGCAATAAGTAAATTTGCATAAATTCAAGTACACGTAAAAACAAAAGATCAAATAGGAAAACAATTATGTGGAAAAATCAGGACTAACCTTGACCCACTTAATGAAACAAAAACGAAACTTAAAAGAATTGAGACAAATCCGTCCTAAAAGTAACTTTCAAATACTTCACAACAATAAAAACTAACTTCAACTTCTTACCCAAATTTAAATTTGCTGCTGCCCTGTTGCTGTACAGCTTAGCGTTCAGTTCTTCATCCTTACAGTTCACTTTAATTCCTTTCGTGTAGTAGTGAATGGCGTTGTTAAAATTGCTCTTCTTGTATTCATCGTTGCCCTCATTTTTGTAGACCTCAGCGATTGCTACAATAATAATAATAATACTCACGTAGCGCAATTTCCATATGAAAAAAATTAGTCATAAAAAAACGTGGGAAAATAAGTTTTATTCAGTTTAATTTCAAAACATGATAGGTTGTTCAACAACTTTGGGGCAGCGAACATAAAAGCGCAATTACCAAGGGTCTTTGATGATTTCATTGGAGGAAAGCGGAGTAAGGTTCCATCACAGCAACTGCAAAGACTGTAACGTGAAAGTGTCGAAACAGAAATAAGAGAAGAAAGAAAAGAAGGAGCCAGATTATTTAAAATCTTAAAAGTAATTAAAATTCTCCTAAAATCGATGCGTTGCCTCAAAGGTAGCCACTGCGATTCTCGTAATATTAGTGTGACGTGACAGATTTTAGGCACTAAATATACCAAGCGAGCACGCACGCGTTTTGAATTCAGTGGAGCTTTAAGATAAGACTGCTAAGCAAAGCATAGAATATTACATACTAAATTAGATTGATTTTAGTGTATTTCTAACTTTGAAATAAAACTTGGGTAATAGTAAGTCGTTTTTGTTTCACCTGAACTCAATATTATTACCCTTACATCCGGATAAATAGAGAGGTAAGGGCGTTAGCTGCGCGAAAGTTATCTGCTGTCGACATGATAAGGAAACTGCATAATGTGCCTCACCTTTTAAATTGTCGTCATCAAACTGAAGTGTTTCCTCATTAGCTGATGTGACGTCACCTTCTTTCGAAGCTGTTATTGGAGATCTCGCCATGCTTGAAGATTTACGAATTGCTGATGAAGGTTTTCCCTGCCAATAGATTCAGATAGATTATTGTCCGGTGATAATTAACCGTCTTAGAAAGAGAAATTGTGATTGTTGTATCTTGTTTCGAAATCGGGCTCAGTCAGGCAGTGCAGCATGGAAAGGACCGAGGACTTTTTCTTAAAGCATGTATTTCTTTCTATTACCACCTCCTGGTCGCTCTTATTCAGAAACAAGAACGAGAGCTATACCTGGCCATTTCTTGATCATAGCCAATTCGAAGAGGTATTGTGGTTCTGGTTGTGCACCCTCTCCACAACAAGAAAATTTTAAAGTGCAAGCATAGTTGTTTGTAGCAAAACAACCAGCACAGCCAACACAACCACTTAACCCTCAAAACATAACCACCATAATCCTCCCAACCACCACAATTACCACTCAACACAGCTAACGCAACCAGTTCCACCGTCACAAACTGAACGCAGGGCCATCCAACAACAGTTTCGTTCTAAATACATTGAGAACACTTTTTAAGGCTATCCAGAGCACTTTTAGATCTCTAGAAATGCATGGTTTGTGGAACTATAAAATTTGTATCTGTTCCGTCATCCTAGGGGAACTTGAGTCTTTTCGAAATTATTAGGGCTCTGGTATTGCTTTCCCGAAAATTTTAGATGCAATTTAAAGTTTTACGAAAGTGAGAATTTTTCTAATTCCTCTTTACATCACGTTTTTGAATCCGAAAATTTTAGGCTTCCTTTTTATTACGAAAAATGGCCCAACCTTGGGAGTAAAATGTGAAAAATTAGACTTCAGAAAATCGTAGCAGATTTATTGAAAAAGCTTCGAAAATTGTACATGAATGGAACTGCCATCTAGAAATTTTTAGCCGTGCTCAAGTTATAGACAATTCTAGGCAATATTTGCTTCTCCGAACAGATATTTTACAGAAAACAGTCGTTGGGTGCCCCTGTGAACGGCACCATAACCACCACACATTCATGTTGGTTGTGATGGTTGCGAGGACTGTGTTGGTTGTGACAGTTGCGCTTGTTTTGCTAGTTGTGCGGGCTGTGAGGGTTTTGGTGAATTTGAGGGTTGTGGCGGTTGTGGAGGCATTAGTTGGGCTGTTTGTGTTGGATGTGAGTGATGGTCAGTGTTCTGAGGGTTGTGGGAGTTCCACTCTATATTATTTGACTCATCGGGGTTTCTTGGAATCTGTTCTCTTTGATTGACACTACAACTGTTTCTATCATATAAACAGCAGTAAAATAACAGGCAAAGTGTTTGCATCTTTGCAAAATAAAACATAAGAGCCCGTACACTCTGAAGCTTGTTCATTAAAATCTTCAGGTTGAGCTAGTTGTGCGGGTAGTTGTGCCACAAATACTTATGCTTGAGCCTTAAAATTTCCTTGTTGTGGAGAGTGTGCAGCCTCTTCAAGCCTACCAAGAAACGTGACACATTTGACGAGAGCAGTGAGGCTTAATGACAAAACTAAACAAATGCAATCAAAGACAAAAATTATCAGTTACAAATCTCTACATACAGCCCCAAGGATATACGTGAACCAATCTGTACACCATGTCTTCGTTTTTATGCTGTGAAAAGACGGCTGAAAAGAATCCTATTCGCTAGCTGAGAAATACTGCCTATCAGAGTTTGTTAAATGTGCCACATGGACCAGACTAATTAGCATTCAGATGAGCCAGTGATCATCAGCTTATTATTACTGAACACATGGAGCCTGAGCAGAAAATTCGAAAGAAAGAAATAACGTTTGAAGCTATAAATAAGTAGAAGAGCTATAGCCAAATTGTGGCCGAGATACCTTATCCTTTTTATCTCAGTTTTGAAACAGCAAACAGGTAGCATGGTAGTCTCCTTCGCAGCCGTTTTTAGGCTTCTGGAGAAAGATTTAAATTGCATATTAAATCATGAGATGAGAGCTGAGTTTTTCCCACTATTTTCTGACGGAATAAAAGCAGCTTATACGTCCTTCGTCCCTCCTTATACGCTTCCAAAAGTTCTTTTAATTTACATTCTTCTATATATCTATAGTCAAAGATTTTCATTTTTTTTCTCCTTTCTTTTTCTTCTCCTTTCCCTTCTACCTTGAACTGCACCTTTATGACCTCAAAGCGAACTGAAAGCAAGAAGCATCTTTAATTCCTTACTCGGTTTGGAGTCTTTTTGGTGTCGGCGATGAAAAAAAATACGAAACAGGATATGCAATGTGACAGGCAGAAACCAATGCATTAAACCGAGTATTTGACCCATGTTTTTGTAAATGAGTTTATTCAAATCCTGACGCGTTGACTACCGTAACGCCACTACCTTGACGCTATATGACACCGAAACTAGTGATGTGTAGATCTGGCTCCCCTATTATCTACAAAAACCGTCGCAGATGCCTGATTTCGCTGATTTCTTCATGATAATAACTGAACAGCTACTTTTTCGCATTTCATAGCAAAGTTATTAGTCAGCGTTGGCGAAGAATGTGTTCAACTGGGTTTATGCAGGCCTCTCGTTAACTTTATGGCTGATAGTTTATGATTATGCGATCTCATGGCCTATAATCTCCCAGAATTTCCTAAAGTATGCTTAGTAACGTCTACTTTTAACGACAACGAGAATCGTTCGCTTTTTGTATTAGTTTCTTTATAAGTCTGTAATAATCTTACCTCAGTTGATTTCTAAGGCATCAAACAGAACGGGGACACTTCTTCTGAGGAGTCAAGTCACTGGTATACTGTGATATGTTTCTTGATTTGCCCTTCACAGCGTCGCTAGGTTTTGAGATCAACTTATTTGTAATTTCGAGTCATATTTTTTTTGAAACGCTGGTCAACGTAAGTCTCTAACAGAATCGGCAATGCTGGTTTTCAGATGATCCAGATATATATAAAAGCAATGAAGCAATTCAGATTTTCTCGGAACAGGAAGCTTAATAGTATGAATATTTAATTAGGGGGTTTCACCTCCAGTTTCCGAGAAATCGGCACCAGTCTTACGTACCCTTGAAGAGGAGAAAAACCAGAGAGAGCCTAGGAACGAGGTTGACGACAATCTGCTCAGAAAGAGAATAATCATTATTTCGAATACAGATTTCATTATCTAATCAGGGAACCTGAGTGGCGGATAGTGGGATGAGAAAAATGTTACGGTTCAGTTACTCCTGGCGCAGGGTACAGAAACATGGGAACAGCTTGTGCTTAACCAAGATTAAAGGATTTTCACGACCTAACTGAAATATCAGTCCATACATTCACCATTTTCACATGGACCATAATGACTCTTTTTTACGTCCCAAAATTTAACATAACCATTGTTCCCAATTTCTCCTTGGTATGACAGTCATCCCAAGAGAGATCGAAGACAATGGTTAAGCGAAATTTTGGGGGTTAGAAAAGGAGCATTATGGTCTATGTGAAAATGGTGAATTGTCACGTTTTTTTATTATTATTATCGTTATTTTTGTTGTCCATATTAATAAACTTAAAAAAGTAAGTGTGTATAATCAAATGGCGACGAGTGAAGTAGCGAATAATTTTACGCACGTTTTGACCAAATTCTAAAGGCTCGGGAAATTATTAGAATTTGGACCACCCTCGGAGGCCCAGGAGCGGTCAGTTGGGTCAGGAAAAACAGCGGCGAACGTTTTCAAGAACGGGTAGGAGAACCTCTGGGGTAGAATATTTTTATTAGGAAATTTTAGTTGCATGCTATTCTTAAATAACCGGTTCCACGACCTATTCGACTGCGTGTCTGTGATTGTCCACAAAAATAATTTTGCGCCCAATAAGGGACTAGTCATAATTTAAGTTGGAGGGGGCAGGGAAGGGGGTTGGGGTGGAGGAGAAATTGGGGGCCTTCAATTTTTTTTTTGGATGGAATATGGGGGGCCTGAAAATGCCAAAAGATGACCTTGGGGGGTCTTTAAGTTTCTTTTAAGTAGCATCCGTACTGAGCAGCACGATGTTTGAGTATTAAAGGACCTGATTTGATTCAGTTTTACACAAAGTCCTATATTGTGTAATACTAAAACAATTTAATCAGCATTTTTACAAAAAGATTTAATGCTCAAATAGTAGGTGCATCAACACAACATCCATTATTGTGTAACACTGAAACAATTTCATCAGCATTTTAACAAATGATTACATGCATAAAGTCATGTTACGCAATCTCACTATCCCATTCATTATTTGTAGATGAGGTTGATGTGGACTCACTGTCTGTGTCACCGTCAAGTTTTTTGCTATTAGGGCAATGCACTGCTCATATAAAAAGCAGTAAGCTTTGGCTGATTATTTTCTTTCTTCCTTGAAGCGGTCCTGTCGGCCTCTCACCTTTCGATGGCTTGTCTTATCTCAATTATAACACAATCACTGATATATCCTTGCTCTATAAGCTGTTTGAGAGGCTCTAGGTGAAATCTCTTTCTCAGTTTAGTGTGAGGTGCTTCTCTGTTGTTAGTTGGCACATCCGAAAGTGACAGTGAGTAAGAACGGTAAAGTAAAGAAAATGTTATTTGTTATTACCATTTGGGCATTATGTATAAGAAAGGGGGGCCCTTAAATCTTTTAACATGATTGAAGGGGGGAGTACCTAAAAAACATGGGTGCTATTAGTGGGGGTCCGGAAAAAATTTGGAATAAAAAACAATTCCTCCTCCACTCCCCCCTCCAACTTAAATTATGACTGGTCCCTAAGGAGCCAGCAAAACTTTCGCCGTCGTTTTTCCTGACCCAACTAACCGCTCCAGGGGTCTCCGAGGATGAATTTGGACAAAATTCCCTAATTTCACGCGTATACCATTTGATTACCTATTAATAGGGAACTTAAGAACCACGACGACGACTTTGTCGACGACGACTTTGTCGACGACGACCGGAAGTGAGTTACGGAATACTGCGCAAGCGCGACCAGTAAATTTCGTCGTCGTGGTCTCGTCGACGACGCCAAACAAAGTAGAATCACGTCGTCCTGCAATCCACAAGCCTTGGCAGGTATAAATCCACTGTTTTAAACGATTTTTGAAGTCCTTTGCATTTTCTTATCCTCGCGAATCCAGGTATCGTTCCTTTTTTCTCCTAACAAGCGATGTTGATTGAAAATTCGACTAACGAATTGTTTTACCGCTTCGAAGAATGACACAGCTGTGGAGGCCGAGCGAGCGAAGTCGTAAGTGATCAATTTATTTGTACGTATTTAGGTAAGACAAATCATGTATCTTTAATATAGAGGAAATAAACTTTACATGGAAAACAGCTATCACATCAGAATGTCGCTTTTTCCAAATCTAAACTCTGACAGGCACTCGGACTCGGTCATCTCATGCCGGTCGAAAGTTGAATAATCTTTGTACAGAAAGCAGGTGTTTTTCCACTCGTAAAGGTCAGACAACTCAAAAAATTCTCCATCGTCCATGAAATTAGGCGCAGGGCTTAAAAAATAAGATCTTGCGTTGTTTTAAAAGACGCCATTGCAAAAAACTTTGTTGCGAACGAACATCACAGTTTACATTTGTGTTTACATTCAGTGTCGTCGTCGTCGACCTAACGACCGACTGCATCTTAAGTTTCCTTTTTCCCGCCGAATCTGACGTTCTCGTTCCAGTCTTTTCCCAGTCAACAGACGTCGTCGTCGTGAACTCCGTCGTGGTTCTTAAGTTCCCTAATATCATATGTCACAAACTACGCTCACAATCATGGGTTTTTGACATGTTTATCATATATCGATTATCGATCGAGAACTCCTCGCACTGAAAAGTTTAGAGCTTGAATTTTCGCCTAAATGCAGAATTTTCTTTATTTTTTTCCATATATCCTCTGATTATTATAAACTTTAATAACTTTAAGCTGCTTGACAAGATAATCCAAATACAGGTTTCTAATCTTGAACCAATAGCTAAGTGAGTACCTGTCAACCTAACTGCAATATGCCATAACAACGGCAAGGCTAAATAGGATATATTAGCAGAGGCAATACAACAGAAAGTATAAAGACGAACTTTAGAGCTATTATAATGGACCAGCTATAGTGTAATGATTGTGTCTTTACTAAGCTACGCTACGCCTACCGGGGAATTACCACAATACATCAACTGGGAAAAAACTGAACAAGCTGGGTGGTAAAACTGTATGAGCAGGCCCCAAAGATTGTTAAAACTGGACAATGTCACTTGATATAACTGTCAATAGCGTAGAGTCCAAGTAAGTTAAAAAGCAAAAATGTCTGAAAATTAAACTAATACCTTGACATTTCCTAATAAACAAACATTAATGCTCGTCTCATTTTCTGAACTCATGAAGTTGCTATTGAACTTTATTGTCGTTCTTGAACTTTAGTGTCTTTATTGAACTACACGAAAAGGAAAACTAACGCCTGGGTGGGAGGCTAAGCCACCCATGTACTGACTGCAAAAATATCTTTCGATTTCTTAATCACGATTTTCAATTTTTTCCAGGATTATAATGATAATTAAGCTTTGTGTAAAGCAGCTCTCACTATTTTCTTTTGTCACTTTAGGCTAGGAAACTTACTCCTGAGAAAGCGCATGAGTACATCAAAAGTCGAAGACCTCACATCTTACTTTGTTCTCGGCAATGGGAAGCCATTCGATTGTTCCATAAACGCCTTACTCAACAAGACAATGTTCTCAGTTGATAAAAATCCCCAACTTCCTTAATTTATGGTAAATGGTGACTAATGGCCCCAGCAGCGTATTTAACTTCACCCTCCCCAAACCCGTGGGTGCAGTTTCAAAAACTGAGACATTCTCTATTCCAAATCTACTCAATTCCGGAGCATTTGCCAAATTTTTAGCTTCTGTTACCTTGTACTCAAGTAAAATATCTCACTTGTGAAGCGCTTGTACCAATTCATGTACATTTTGCTTTCCCTATTTTACTGTATAAATGCATTTAAAAATGCCATCAATTAAAAGAACTAGATACAGGCATGGCCTCTTAAAGGGGCACTGTGGTAAAAAATGTCTTGTTCCCTAGATATTGTGATCTAAAAACTTCCTCAGTAAAATTAATGTAACAGCAGTAAGGCTGAAGCTGTCATTTCCAAAAGTGGCTGAAAATTTGTGGGGAAAAACTGATTTTGAATACTAAAATTTGAAATGATTAATTATGGCAAAGAAAGGATATACTTGCCAACTTACCTGACTTATCGTTATTCAGCTTGTGCGATAATTACGGAGCCTGGCCTGCCTCGACTAGCTTTGCTATTTGCAAGCTTGTCTTAAATGTTTTGTAATTTAGTTACGAATTCAAATAAACATTAGGTACTCGCTAAATCATCACAACACAAGAGCGCGTCCCCCTGAACACGGTTAAGCTACGCGTCGAAGGTCGTCTAGTCCATCGCTGAATTGTATAAGCCAAAATTTTGCAAAAGGTGTACAAGAAAAATGTTGTGCTTTTTCCCTCTTCTTGAATGTTTCCTAAAATGTCCCAAGTGCTCATGTAACTCAACAACGCGTGAGAATCATTTCTTTACTTTCGCGTGCTAATTCGTCTGGTGATAAGAAAGGATCGCGTGCACTCGTGTTTATACGAACGAACAACATACAATGGAGGCGTGTTGGGAGAACTATGACCTTGAATATTCACTAAATGACGTCTGCAAAATACAACTTGACTATCTACACAATTGTAAACGTAACAACTATAAATGTATAAAATCTGGGCTAAAGCCTTAACTGGAAGAACCTTTTGACACTACAAGGGAAAGGTGGGAACGCATCCCTCAAGCAAATGCAGGCGCATTGGGAGGGTAAAACGGACAAAGGAAATACAATGGAACTTCTCCATGGGGACACCTTTATTCAAGTGACACCTCCACTCAGGGGACACAAAATTTGGTCTCAGAAAAATGTTCGCATAATCTTTGTGTCTGTTACCTCTAGTGAAGGGTCACCTCTATTCAGGGGAAAGGGACACTTTTTCTTGGTTCCAGAACGCAACTTTAACCTTCATTCAGGGGACACCTCAGCACGAGAAAAATAACAATCACAAAAAGCGTTCGTACATGTAAGTCGCGGCGTACACTAGTCACAATGACATCAGCTTTGACAACATGAACTATCTCACTTAAATCGATGTACTGCACTTGTGGGAATTCTACACACAATATCGCAGAGACGGGATAGTCATGATTTTTTTTAAACAGGTTCAAGAGCTCTGGTGCATACATACGTGACGCAGGGTGCGTGACCAATCCCAACGCAAGCTTTTGCACATTTTTCTCTCAAACTAGTCTGCGCCTCTTCCCTTTCTTACTTTTCTTCCTTTCTCCTAGACTGTGTACAGACCCCCCTCCCTCCCCTACGATTTTTCCTAAGGGGAGGGGGGTCTGTAGACAGGCTACCTTTCCCCTACCCCCTACTGCCACGCAGGGCATTATTAGAGTGGTTTTACTTCACCTGTGAAATAGATAGCAGACTGCTACGCAATACCCTAACTATGGCACTACTACAAACTAATTCCATTGTCTTCTTTTGTTTACTTGCAGTTATTTGGCATTAATTTTCGTATCTGTTTCACGGGTTAAGTAAAATCACTGTAACAAAAGAAATCACCCATCTTCCAGGCTAAGGTATTGGTAAAACTCTCGTCATTCTTGGTTTACAACCGCATGAGAAGGCAGCTATGTTGGTTGACAAAACAATACCATTGTTCGCAGAATTTGCTTGAAAAAAGCGTTTAGTTTCCAGGGAAGGAAATTCTTATCAACAAATAATGGCCGCCGTGACATCAATTGAAAAGCAGCAATAGCTACTCCAAGATCACTTTTAAGGAGACCTCTTATCAAACACGAGATACAGTGTTCCATGCCATAATAAACACTTCGAGCTTCATCAAAAATACTACAGACCGAATATCTTCTCTTTGTTGGATATGTTATTAAAACGAATCTCTTGTCTCCCTTGTCTGATAAGCCTGAGGAAAAAGCCGACGTTACACGGTCTGAGAAACGAGTGTAGAAATTCATTGCTGCTTACGCGATACTACCCAGATCTTGGTAGTGCGTCTGATTGGCTACAAATTTGCTTCAGCCATTCGGAGTCACTACCCAGATCTGGGTAGTGACGCGTCAGCAGCAAGGAATTTCTAAGCTCGTTTCTCAGACGTCAGTTTGCAGGAAAACCAGTGGTTGCGTTGCATAATGTCGGCTGTTTTCTCAGGCTAGTCTTAATTGATACATTGCAAGGAAACTTCAAAACGACTAAGAAGCTGAGTGGTTACACTGAACTGTCACAACATCATGATCAGTTTGTCACTCAGGGTTCCCTATACCCAGACATTTAATTTATTGTTCCACACCTTAAAGCGACTTTGCCTTAGTTTCCGTATATACAGGGTGTCCCAAAAGTTCGTTCCTCTAATTTCATGCACTATAACTTTTGATCAAAACTTTATTTTTACTTGAAATTTCTAGAAGATGTTTATTTCTCTATCAAGTACATGTGTTTAGAATTTCAGTAACTGGCATGCCCTTTTTGTTTTTTTATTTATTGCGGCATCAAGTGGGATACAGCGGGTAGACCTACAAATGATCGATTTTGAGCTTTTTTATCACCTGGTGCGTAGGATCCAGTTCAACCCCCAAACAATATTTGTTTAGTTTAGGCAGCTGAAAAAAATTTATTTTGGGCATTCATCCAAAAAAGATAATCATCCCGGCCCCCTTCCACAGCAAGGCTTTTGTAATTCTTTACAAATTTGAAATGAGCTGGGCGTTAATTGGCAGACTAAGCAGAGGATTTTTGCCATCTCAGGGGCCTCTAATTTTAAACATTTCAAACAGCTTTTCATGTCCCTTTTCTTTGCCTTGCTAACTATGTGAGACTGAGCTTCCTTGTCGAGTCCCCTATTTTGTATCAAGCCTTCTTTAAAACTATTTTAGCTGCTTTATTCAGGGCTTTTGGTCTTCCGCTTAGTTTCTTGCCTTCAAAACCTTCATATCTCCATGATCATTCTACCACCCAAAATTCGGATTTTTCCAGTTTTTTAGCAATTTCTACAACAGATAAGCCAGTAAATCGAAGTATACTTGCTTATGCTCTCACGCAGCTGAACGTTTTTGCGTTGAGGGGGTTTATGTTTCGTGATATTCACAAAAAAAACAAAGATGGAAATCGAGCGATTCGGGCTATGAAATACGTAAAATGTGTGGCTGGAGAATACACTCGCACACGCGCACCTTTGGCGCGGAAGTACACAAATCGAATATTCGAGTCAAAAGATGGCACAACAAGTATGAAAATAGTGAATTATATTGAAAGACAACTTTTGTTGAAATGATTTGCTTACCAAGTCCAATCGTTCTGAAATACAGACTTATAAAGTAGAGGAACGAACTTTTGGGACACCCTGTGTACTAGACGTCTCAAACGCGTCATACGTCCCCACGGCGGTAGGTACTTCATGTATGGGGACATATATTGTACCGCTTTTACCTAATTAACTTATAACTTCACTCTTTCTGCTTGGTTCCTTGTTGCCTTGAAGCTTTGTTCTCTGTTAAATTGTTGCTCTGTTTCCTTGTTTCCTAGTTTATCTGTTTCCATGTTTCCTTGTTACCTTGTTACGTTGTTACCTTGTTACCTTGTTACTCTGTTACCTTGTTACCTTGTTACTCTGACACCTTATTACCTTGTTACTCTGTTACCTTGTTACTCTGTTACCTTGTTACTCTGTTACCTTGTTACCTTGTTACTCTGTTACCTTGTTACCTTGTTACTCTGTTACTCTGTTACCTTGTTACCTTGTTACTCTGTTACCTTGTTACCTTGTTACTCTGTTACTCTGTTACCTTGTTACCTTGTTACTCTGTTACCTTGTTACCTTGTTACTCTGTTACCTTGTTACCTTGTTACTGTGTTACCTTGTTACTCTGTTACCTTGTTACCTTGTTACTCTGTTACCTTGTTACCTTGTTACTCTGTTACCTTGTTACCTTGTTACTCTGTTAGCTTGTTACCTTGTTACTCTGTTACTCTGTTATCTTGTTACCTTGTTACCTTGTTACTCTGTTACCTTGTTACCTTGTTACCTTGTTACCTTGCTACTGTGTTACCTTGTTACCTTGTTACCTTATTACTGTGTTACCTTGTTACCTTGTCACCTTATTACTGTGTTACCTTGTTACCTTGTTACTCTGTTACCTTGTTACCTTGTTACTCTGTTACCTTGTTACCTTGTTACCCTGTTACTCTGTTACCTTGTTACCTTGTTACTGTGTTACCTTGTTACCTTGTTACTGTGTTACCTTGTTACCTTGTTACTCTGTTACCTTGTTACCTTGTTACTCTGTTATCTTGCTACCTTGTTACTCTGTTACCTTGTTACCTTGTTACTCTGTTACCTTGTTACTCTGTTACCTTGTTATCTTTTTACTCTGTTACCTTGTTACTCTATTACCTTGTCACCTTGTTACTCTGTTACCTTGTTACCTTGTTACCTTGTTACCTTGTTACTCTGTTACCTTGTTACCTTGTTACTCCGTTACCTTATTGCCTTGTTACCTTGTTACTATGTTACCTTGTTACTTTTATACCTTGTTACCTTGTTACTCTGTTACCTTGTTACCTTGTTACTCTGTCACACAAGTGAGGCTGAAGTTTTATTGCATTCGTTTTTTAATCATACCTTATCTGTTATCGAGACAATCGTTGAAAACCGCACAACAACAGGAAATCGAGTAACTAATGTAGATCAGTTCAGTTTTGCATTAAATACCAGATAACTCCAAGCTGGTTTCCTCCATCTACCGATTTAGTCTTCAAGTTTTTTTGAGACTTCCAGAGGTCAGTTGTACAAACCCTAACGTCAGACCTAACTGCCAACTCTTGGCTTTGCCTGATCTCGAGGTCAGATCCGTTACGTCCAACATTAAAGTTTATGCAATGCAACTGATATCTGATCACTTTTCATTATGCAAATCAAAGCAAAATCGTTTTTTCTCTTTTTTCTTTCAACACCGTTTTCATTTTTTACATTAACTGTGGATCACGTTATATGCCAAATTATTACATCTGAATTGATTGTAACTTTTGCGGCTATAAGGAATAATACAATAAGCGATATCAGTTGTATCAAGATAAGTTGGATTTTTTACAGTGGCACGACTGAAAATTAAAATTAAACAAACACTTAACTCCATGCGATACGTAATACACCGATATATAGTTTGAAGGTCACTAATTCATTCAGTCGAGATTGTCACTATCGCTTTTTGCCTCGTGATGTCGGCAACTATAAAAGGGAGTGCCACTTAAAATTTTGAACGTATCTTGACTACACCGTTACAAGATTAGTCCATTGTCAGACTTTTTCAAATTTCATGGAATTTACTCAAGTATGCTATTTTTGCGGCAATTTGTGAGGTAGATTTGACACTAATGGGTAGTAACATTGCCTTAACGCTATCCGATTGGGCAACGAAATTGTACAACACTTTCAAATTTCCTGGATTCTCCGAAATGCTATGGGATAACAGCACCTCTCGGCATAATATCAAACAAAATGTTTCTAGATTTCTCCAGGTCCCTGAACTGATAGATGCTTTTTGGTCTTCCATAAACTCCTTTCCTTTTTTCCCTTTGTAGGGAGAAACTAATTCTCTCTTTCTTTTTCTTTGCTTCATTGGTGTTACTTGGCCTTTTATCATTTTTATCATTATCATCCGTAGATCATTAAAAAGTATTAAAAAGGTTGTCCAGCAGCTGCATGAATTGTTAGTTCTTACTTTTATAACAAGCAGAGTAGCGTATTGCGATAGCCTATTATATAGTTTCCTTAATTCGCAAGTAATAAAAACGCTGCTGTCGCTAGTATAGGTCACCGACACAAATAGATTTTGATGGCGATACACCTTCGCTGTTCCAACTTCACTGCCTGCGACTACCTATCAAGTCTATCACGGTATTCTTTGACGTATCTACACAACTTCCACCACTGATCTAGTAATAGTCCCGCCCATCTTGCTAGCAAATTCTTCTGGCAATTTTAACTAAAAAGATGTAAAGAAAATTGCTTGGTGTGTGAAAAGATTGAGTAACAAATATGGCAAAAATTGCAAAAATAAAAAATTTAACAAAATTCTAGAAGAAAGGCCTAGAAGGACTTCGAGAAGTCCGCAAATTTTGCAAAGATCGCAAAATTAACAAGAATTTTTCTTGCTATGTGAAAAGATTAAGACAATGAAGGGCCACGAGAAGGCCTCAAATTTTCCCATAAATCGAAAAAAAAAAGAATTTGTGAAAAGAATTCACCTTCTTGGCCTTTTCTCTCTCTAAGTCTAGAATTTATTTAATTTTTTTATTCTTGCTTTTGCGATGTTTCGAATGCTCAATCTCTTCACATAGCAAGAAAAATCCTTGTTAGTTTTGCGATTTTTGCGAAATTTGAGGGCTTTTGGAGGCCCTTCTTGGCCATTTTTCTAGAATTTTTAAATTTGTCATTCTTGCTATTTTTGCGATATTTCTTACCTTTTCAGTGTTTTTAGGTAGCAGGAAAAATCCTTGTTACTTTGCGATTTTTTTCTAAGTCTAGAATTTTGTTTTATTGGTTTTTCTACTCATGCGATATTTGCAAGTGATTGTCTCAAAAAATTTTCGGTGAATTATTTTCTTTGCGAAAATTGCGGAGAGAATTTGCTAACAAGATCATTCCTGGACATATATTTCGCATTTTTTTTCTTTTACAGTTCTTTACGCACTGCCACGCCATACCATACAAACCGTCAAACAAGGCCGCGGGGGCAGTTTAACATTACCACAATCTGGTACTGACTGATCGCGGCGTCCTAGGCATGTCAATAGCAAGTGCGCTTTAACTCTGACAAGTGTGCATGTGACGTATTACGTCTACACACATTCCTAGATATCTTGAGGTAATAGGTAACAGAGTAACAAGGTAACGAAGCAACAAGGTAACAGACTAACGAGGTAAGACGAAGGTAACAAGGAAACAGAGTAACAAGGTAACAGACTAACAGATTAACAAAGTAACAAGGGAACAAGGGAACAGAGTAACAAGGTAACAAGGTAACAGAGTAACAAGGTAACAAGGTAACAGAGTAACAAGGTAACAAGGTAACAAGGTAACAAGGTAACAGAGTAACAAGGTAACAAGGTAACAAGGTAACAAGGTAACAGAGTAACAAGGTAACAAGGTAACAAGGTAACAAAGTAACAAGGTAACAGAGTAACAAGGTAACAGGGTAACAAGGTAACAGAGTAACAAGGTAACAAGGTAACAAGGTAACAAGGTAACAGAGTAACAAGGAACAAGGTAACAGAGTAACAAGGTAACAAGGTAACAAGGTAACAGAGTAACAAGGTAACAAGGTAACAAGGTAACAGAGTAACAAGGTAACAAGGTAACAAGGTAACAGAGTAACAAGGTAACAAGGTAACAGAGTAAAAAGGTAACATGGTAACAAGGTAACAGAGTAACAAGGTAACAAGGTAACAGAGTAACAAGGTAACAAGGTAACAAGGTAACAGAGTAACAGAGTAACAAGGTAACAAGGTAACAAGGTAACAGAGTAACAAGATAAAAAAAGTAACAAGATAACAGAGTAACAAGGTAACAAGGTAAAAAGGTAACAAGGTAACAAGGTAACAAGGTAACAAGGTAACAGAGTAACAGAGTAACAAGGTAACAGAGTAACAAGGTAACAAGGTAACAGAGTAACAAGGTAACAAGGTAACAGAGTAACAAGGTAACAAGGTAACAAGGTAACAGAGTAACAAGGTAACAAGGTAACAGAGTAACAAGGTAACAAGGTAACAGAGTAACAAGGTAACAAGGTAACAAGGTAACAGAGTAACAAGGTAACAAGGTAACAGAGTAACAAGGTAACAAGGTAACAAGGTAACAGAGTAACAAGGTAACAAGGTAACAGAGAAACAAGGTAACAAGGTAACAGAGTAACAAGGTAACAAGGTAACAGAGTAACAAGGTAACAAGGTAACAGAGTAACAAGGTACTAAGGTAACAGAGTAACAAGGTAACAAGGTAACAAGGTAACAGAGTAACAAGGTAACAAGGTAACAGAGTAAAAAGGTAACATGGTAACAAGGTAACAGAGTAACAAGGTAACAAGGTAACATAGTAACAAGGTAACAACGTAACAAGGTAACAGAGTAACAAGGTAACAAGGTAACAAGGTAACAGAGTAACAAGGTAACAAGGTAACAGAGTAACAAGGAAACAGAGTAACAAGATAACAGAGTAACAAGGTAACAAGGTAAAAAGGTAACAAGGTAACAAGGTAACAGAGTAACAAGGTAACAGAGTAACAGAGTAACAAGGTAACAGAGTAACAAGGTAACAAGGTAACAGAGTAACAAGGTAACAAGGTAACAGAGTAACAAGGTAACAAGGTAACAGAGTAACAAGGTCACAAGGTAACAGAGTAACAAGGTAACAAGGTAACAAGGTAACAGAGTAACAAGGTAACAAGGAAACAGAGTAACAAGGTAACAAGGTAACAGAGTAACAAGGTAACAAGGTAACAGAGAAACAAGGTAATAAGGTAACAGAGTAACAAGGTAACAAGGTAACAGAGTAACAAGGTAACAGAGTAACAAGGTAACAAGGTAACAGAGTAACAAGGTAACAAGGTAACAGAGTAACAAGGTAACAAGGTAACAAGGTAACAGAGTAACAAGGTAACAAAGTAACAGAGTAACAAGGTAACAAGGTAACAGAGTAACAAGGTAACAAGGTAACAGAGTAACAAGGTACTAAGGTAACAGAGTAACAAGGTAACAAGGTAACAGAGTAACAAGATAACAGAGTAACAGAGTAACAAGGTAACAGAGTAACAAGGTAACAAGGTAACAGAGTAACAAGGTAACCGGGTAACAAGGAAACAGAGTAACAAGGTAACAAGGTAACAGAGTAACAAGGTAACAAGGTAACAGAGTAACAAGGTAACAAGGTAACAGAGAAACAAGGTACTAAGGTAACAGAGTAACAAGGTAACAAGGTAACAGAGTAACAAGATAACAGAGTAACAGAGTAACAAGGTAACAGAGTAACAAGGTAACAAGGTAACAGAGTAACAAGGTAACAAGGTAACAAGGTATCAGAGTAACAAGGTAACAAGGTAACAAGGTAACAGAGTAACAAGGTAACAAGGTAACAGAGTAACAAGGTAACAAGGTAACAGAGTAACAAGGTACTAAGGTAACAGAGTAACAAGGTAACAAGGTAACAGAGTAACAAGATAACAGAGTAACAGAGTAACAAGGTAACAGAGTAACAAGGTAACAAGGTAACAGAGTAACAAGGTAACAAGGTAACAAGGTAACAAGGTAACAGAGTAACAAGGTAACAAGGTAACAGAGTAACAAGGTAACAAGGAAACATGGAAACAGAGTAACTAGGAAACAAGGAAACAGAGCAACAAGTTAACAGAGAACAAAGCTTCAAGGCAACAAGGAACCAAGCAGAAAGAGTGAAGTTATAAGTTAATTAGGTAAAAGCGGTACAATATATGTCCCCATACATGATGTACCTACCTGTAATTCGCCTGACTCATATATGATGTGTGTACCTCCAGAATCCGAGAAATTTTTGCTTGCGGAATCCAAAACCCTGGAATCCAGAATACGGCTCTAGGAATCCGGAATCCCACTAACGATTGACATCCGGAATCCAAGTTTCACTGACAAACACCTGGAGGCAGTACCTGGAATCCGGAATACACTGCGTGGATGTGACAGGTGCTTGCCGTACTCATGAGGTGCTTTACTTGCTTGCTCGGCTTTTACTTGCTTCTTGCTTGAGGTGCCTTGCAAACTTGCACAGTTTCTTTTTGCTCTATTTATTTCCCTTCTATACGTTTTTGTTTTAGCCGAGACATCACGACCCAATCCAACGACCAACGACCCCTGCATTCCCACGGCCAACGGCCCACGATAGCTATACTCCGGTAAGAAGCTTCTCCTGGGGGTTGAATGATCGAAATCAAGGTCTTTTCTTTTCGCAGCCTGGTTTACCTGGGGCCCAAAAAAGCGGTCTTGCAACCGGTCGTAAATCGCCTGCACTTGACACTCTGACTCGTCGTATTTGGCAACAATAAAATACTTATCCGATGAAACTAAAATGTATATAGTATTTTCATCAATCAATCAATCAATCAATCAATTTATTTAAAGTCATTGCGTGGGATTGAGCCCTCAGAATCCGAGCCGGCGCAGGGGCTCATGTATGAAACGCATGACAAATATAATGAAAAAAAATTACTATATTGATTGACTGATTTATTGATTGATTGAGTTGAGAACAGCATGATCTTGGTCTTCGTAGGGTTTAGGCATACATTACAATCAGCTGACCGGGTCGTTGAGAGCCTGCTGTAATCGCCGTCTGTTAAATTATAGAATTTGAGGGGATTTTTTTTTTCAATTATATCCCCCGTTCCTGATCGATTTTTACAGACATTCGCTCTTAAAACTGGCTTGGGGTGAAAAATTGGAAAAAAAAATTGAAACCCAGCGCCTAGTAGGCCATTTCCGAGTTCTCCCGAGCCGCTCTATCAAAACGAGGTTAAGTGCTCAGCCTTTGATATGAAAATGATTTTTCATTCTTGTGCAAATAAAAATTATTTTCACAAAAAAAGGTTGTGCACTTGGCCTCATTTTAAAAGTGAGGGTTTTTGGAACTCGGAAGTGGCCCATTGATATGGTCGAGATGGCGATTATACTACTACATGAGAAATTTCTGCAATTTGATTGGCTTAGAGCAGTGGTTCAGCTTAATTTGAAATACCTACATGTGAAAATTACAAACCTTTTGCGGGTAGTAGTATAAACAAATAATAGCATGATTTATACGTGATATTTGGCATAAATACCACCCGTAATATTTCAAAATTATCTGAAATCTCACTCGCCTAAAGGCTCGTGAAATTACCTATAACAATTTCGAAATATCACTCGTGGTATTTATGCCAAATATCACCACAAATCATGCTATTACCTTTACAAATTGCCTTACGCTTGATTACCTTTCTATCAAATTTATACATTGCAGCAGCGTGAAGAAGAGAGGAACAAAAGGTAGACCACCGAAGGCGCTGCAAACTAGGAAGGTTTGGAGGCATACGTCCTTTGAAATTCATTAAATTTAGGGGCTCGAAAATGACGGAACACGCAACAGTTGTTGTTTAGTTTACCCATCTCTATTGTAATCGGTAAGGTAAAGTGTTTGTGGCAAAAAGAGTGAAACAGTGAAGCCAATAAAGAGGTTACAAGCACTGGGGGCGAGACGTCTACCCATCAGGCGAGCAGAGATACCAATGTAATGTGGAAAATCAGTCATTCCGATAAATGATAAAAACGCTTTCAGGAAAAATATATCTTTTTAGATTTCAGCTGTACGCACGGGCGTATGTGCGTTGGAGTCTCTTGCCACGTACCAATTACTATAAAAATAGCTTCTGCTACCGCATGGCTGTACTGTAGAACAATTTAACCTCCTGATATAAGACAAGCAAAAATTCTGACTAGCTTTCGGCAGCTGTTAACTTCTAACTCAAAAACGGCATTTATGGAAAACAGGATTCAATTTAATTCATTTTGTCGGCATTACATTATTACAAGTGGTATGAGAGTATGCACTAGATATTTGTAATATTTAAGGATTTAAAAGTATTTATTTCTACTTTATAGGTTTAGCCAGGGCTAAAAGCGTTAATATGCTTATAGTTTACACGAACAAAAAATCTAAACAGCGACACGGTAACGAGAACGGTAAAAGAAAAACAACAAAACGATAGATCTTATTGGCAAAAAAAAACAACTTTGTACACTTTTTTGTCATAAATTTGCACGACTAAAACGTGAAACTTCCTAGTTACACGTCTTAGTCGAAAAAAAAAAGACTCGGCTTTGACGGCTGTCAGTTCATCTTCATATGGATGGCGTATATAACTGACGGGCTTTTGTCATTTTCCCTGGGCTCCTGCCATGCCTTACCCGGTGTCACGTAGCTGCTGCTCGGAAAAGTCACCAATGGTGCGTTTCTCTGACCCCAAACAATACTAAAACAATTGGAAGAATGACAAGTCATTGTTTCCCGCGACCAATTAGGAGAGACTTTACGAGCAGCTCCTACACTGCCCGCCCTTAGTATAGTGCTTGTAGTAATTGTGACATTTGACACTGGCTTACATGTAGGGGTGAACGGACGTTAGGACGTAGACGGTCACGTGATTACCACTACGGGCCTTCGTCACACGGCGGTCATTTTGTCTCGAGAGACTAAAGTAGCTTTGTTTTACCTGTCTAGCCTCGATCGCAAGTTTTTCCCTGCGAGGTTGCGGGTCAAGCCTCCAAGGTTTGTCTGGATATTGGTTCCAGGCCCCAGTTGTTCCAAAGGTGGATAACGCTATCCACCTCGATAAATTTCAAGTGGGCAGCATTATCCAACGTTTGAACGACCGGGGCCAGAATGAAAAATGACAATAAAATCGCCGCTAGGTTGCATAAGCGATGCAAAATCGCATCAAAAATTGTACAAAAATAATCGTCTTGTAAGTTATTTGATGAAGGGAAGTTTCCCTGTATAGCCTTAACTACAGTAGCGTAAGATACCGTATTATTCGAAAAAGCGTCGCATTTGAGGCGCGCTTATTAAAATAGAATAATTAAATACAATTATTAAATACAATAATCGTTCCTAGGGTTGAGCACGCGCTGTAGCATACAATGTAAATAAATGAAATGAGTATAAAGCTACCACGACATATCCACTTCCAAAGGTTAACTGATTTGCAACCGCATCGACTGAGTATCAATTGTTGTTGTTCTGATGTTCAAAGAACATGAAATCCTGAGAAACAAACAAACAAAAAAAATAAAAATACACAATGTTTAGTCTGAAATGTCATACGTCTCCACCCCCTAACCCGTAGGATAACCCATTCACAACAACTAAACCTGTTTAATTAAACTAGGTTTTAAAAAATGAAAAGCAGTGATGGACAACTGGAACTCACACATTTACACAATAATTCACTAAATTTTAACTTACTCTGTAATTTGCACATAATTTGTAATAGCTAAAAGTCCGTGAGCAGCTTTTATTAAGGAGACAATTTTGAACCCTGTTTAACAAAACATTTATAAGCTTTGGTGTGAATGGGGCATAATTAGTTGATGATCACGTAGCGAGTAGCCCAAACTAGTCGGCAACACAGCCGTTTTTAGTGTCGTCACGCAACGCTCCTCCTCACAAGAGGATCGCGCGTTGCGTGACGACACTAAAAACGGCTGTCTCGCAGATTAGACAGATTAGGCCCAAGCAGGAGCGCTAAAAACTTTTCTTCGACTCTAAACCCCATTGGTTAAACGTACAATCTTAAAATGTCAGGCCCTGCTATATCCACATGTATCGGATATTTTTGAAAACGGGTTGGTTGACATGAACAAAAGCGTTCCCCTTCGCTGGCAACTATAAATTTCTTTTTTCGTGCAAATTCAACGAACAAAAAATGTACTGTTTTGTCAACCAACATGGTCGCCTGGTCATGTGATTGCAAACTACCAAGAACGACTATTTTAGAATAAAGTTAATCGAACGCACCCTTATCCAGATGTGAGCGTGATTTTCATTGACATGAGTTTAACTGCTTTGGGCAACGTAGCCTCTAAGCAAACTCTCCATTTGGGTGCGAGAAGCAACACGCCGCTCACTCGCGCGTTCTCTGGCGGACGACTTCCCTCGCCACTCAAAATAGAGGGCTTGCTTACAGTCAAAGGGACCGATTATGCCATGAATACTTACAACAAGGAAACAAGCTCCCATTAAAATGGCTTTGAACTTGTCATCCAAGTCTAGAGGGACTGAATAAAGAGAAATGGTTAACGGCCAGGACTTGGGAGAAAAGAGTTATTTGCCCTAATTTAGGTTTCACAAGTGGTTTATTGGTTTTGCCACCAGCCCAGATTTAATAAAAACTAGACCAATATTTAAGCAGAGGGATTACAGCCTCTGTAATAGGGAGCTTTAACAACGACGACGGCAAAAAAGGCAACCGCTTTTATTAGCAAGCTACAACTTTGCACGTGCATCACGCGTTTTTGTGCATTTCTTGGCCGTCACTGCACGACTACGACGTAAATGTCTAAAAGCACGTTTTACAAAGGACGTAAACAGGCCACGACGAATTTTTCTTTGTCTTTTTAAATTTGAGTGCGGTCCCCAAGAAATCAATTCCTGAAAATTTCGCCTTCATTTGACATTTTCAGCGAAGTTTGAAGAGACGCGAATTCATTTTACAAGTAACGTGTTCGCTGCCGTCGCCGTTGCTAAAGCTCCCTATTTTCTCAACGCAAACTGGAGGGAACGCGACAAATAAGAAGCAAAACAAGAGCAAGAAGGGAGAGAGGTAGCCTGTAAGTAGGTTCTCAGGGGGTGGGGTGAGGGAAGGAAAACGATGCGTTTTTCGCCCCAAAACTGTTCTCTCCCTCAGGCTACTGTAGGGGTATGGAGTGATATCACTAGCACACCTGACGCGTTCATCAAATGTATATACGAGAAAAAAAGGCTGGAAAAAGTACTGAATCTAACTAGAACAGTAGGCGTCACTTTACGCGTTGTAATGGGACAGAAACGATCTTCCTGTTTTTGTTTGTTTGCTTTTTTTTTCGTGTGCTCCTAGCGTTCGCACGTGTCGAATAACATCATTTCCCCTCCACCCATTTTTTATATTTTTGACATGTTGTCTAAGCCTAAGGGATTGGTCAAAAAGTACAGGAGAGGGTGGGCCGGAGCAGAGACGGGGCGGGTCATGAGGTTTTTAGCCTTGTGCAAGGGGTGGGTCGTGCAATTTTCAGCTACTCTTAGGGGGTGGCTCACCCTATTTTATTGCATAGATAGGCACTAACTACTAACGAGACAGTTGACTACACTTGTTATATAAAACACCGCCAGCTGGAATTATTGCTAAAATACTCACAAAACTGTTGTGCGAGAAAATACAAAGGGTGACACGCACATCTATATGGGCGTGGAACCCTCTGTTAACCGGTTTTTTTTTTTTTTTTTTTTTTTGCTCCAACGAGCATGTCCTTTAATGATTTTCCTTTTTTGTAAGGAAATGATTGGTGGCTCTTTAAAAATTTATTGAAGTTATAGTTAGTTTTGTATAACATTCCACTTTTTCATTCAAGCTTCCTTTGTAGTAGACACTGAGGGCTGGTATTGTGTCGCAAATGGCAATATTTCTTTTTCCTCCTTGTTGTTTTGTTTTAGGAGTTTAGAGTCCCTTTTGTGAATTTTATTTCCGATAGTTGGTTTTCTATCAAAAATTGTGGGTAGCCTCAGTCCATCAAGCGTTTTTTTTTTAATTTGAATTATTTTCCTCAAAGGTTGTTTCTGAAAAGTTTTTTTTGTAGGATTCTCAAGGCTTCTCCTTTGACAAATCCTTTTTTAACATTTGGAGGGTGACACGAGGTGAAATGTGTGTGCAAGAAGGTTCCCGTTTGTTTAAAATGGGTCTTTGCATCAAGGATAGATTTTTCCTTGAATCTTGTGCCTTAATTTGTATACAACCGTGTCTAAAAACGCAGTCTCAGTGTCAGATGTTTCGGCGGTGAATTCAATAGTTGCGTGATGTAAGTTTGCTTGTTCAATGAAGGCTTCGATGTCTGGTTTACTCATGTCCCATAGGGAAAAGATATCTTGTATGAAGCATTTCCAAACTGTTGTTCTAAAGACAGTTTTGCTTAGAGTCGTTGTTTCAATGTCATGAAAATATTGGCAAAGGAATCAAAACTGCTGTCTTTGTGCCCACTGCAGTTCCATCAGGTTTTGTAGGTAGTGCTTTCCATTGAAGTGGAAGAAATTTTCTTTGAGGATTAATCTAAGCATTTCCGGCAAGTAATGTGTAGGAATGGGTTGTCTTTGTAGAAATTTTCATATGCTTTGTGACAGACAATTTCAATATACCCTTGTTTTGCTGTATATTTGTGTCAAGACTCATAACGTCCATCGAAACAAAAACTTTTCAGTGAAAGGTATGATTTCTGTGATTTTGATGTTGTTTGTAGAAGTGTATCAACAAATGTTTTCATGCACAGAACAAGGTTTTATTGGATTATTAAGAGGAAACCAAACATCCATGTTTTAACTAGGGGGTGGGTCATGCAATTTCTAACCTTGCTTTAGGGGTGGGTCAGTCATTTTTGTGCCGAAGGGAGGGGTTGGGTCACGTGTTTTTTATCGACCACATTTCCAAATGCTCCGGAACACCCCCCCCTTATACTTTTTGACCTGTCCCTAATAGTGACGTAGGCTTTCCCAGGAAAATAAAACAAACAAGAAACTAACACTGCTTGTACATGTAACTTGTTTAGTGTGGAACAAGCCATTTGTACCGTCCCAGTATTCAACATACACTGTACACTGTGGTATAACGTCTAGAGCAGAATGTGTCAAAAAACGTAATTGGCAGATGTCGACTGTGTCAACTAAATGTCCTATCATATAAAGCATTTATAGGACTTATTTTGATCATATTTGTAGGTAACATTCCTTACATCGAATGCCAAAATTCTCCGCATCTGTGAAAAATTCTCGCGCAAAACCAGACCATTGCTTGGAAATCATTCCAATCTGACTGCTGCCATCAGCAGAACTGACCTAATGTAAAACGACAAAACTTATTTAAAATATAATTAGTACACAAAGTAGAAATCATCGAACTTAGTGCTCCATTAAAATAGTGAGTTTCGGTTTCCCGATTTTCTGGATATCATGCCAAATTCTAACAAATGTTTGAGACCGAATAATATTTAGAAGAAACTGTGCTTCTTTAAAGCGAAGGCTTGTTGGAGGAAAGTTTTTTTCCATAGTGGATGAAGCTGATGAAGCCCAAAACGGTGCAGATTTCTTCACCAATTTGCAAAGTCTTTATGTCACCCAGATGTTGAATAAAGTTTGTTAAGACTTTGTAAGCTTCTTTTTTCAAAGAAAGGTGGCAAAATTTATTTTAATTAAAATCAAGGAAAAAGTATTGCCAGGTAGAGAAGAAATATTTTTATTTCAGATGAAATAATGACCCCCTTTTCTTCAACAAGTGTTCTCGAGAATTTCCAGAATAAATACACCGGAGTGAGTACACTGTATATACTGTACTATACTACTACATGAGAAATTTCTGCAATTTGATTGGCTTAGAGCAGTAATATTTCAGCTTAATTTGAAATACCTACATGTGAAAATTACAAACCTTTTGCGGGTAGTAGTATAAACAAATAATAGCATGATTTGTACGTGATATTTGGCATAAATACCACTTGTGATATTTCAAAATTGTCTCAAATTTCACTCACCTAATGGCTCGTGAAATTACGTAGAACAATTTTGAAATATCACTCGTGGTATTTATGCCAAATATCACTGCAAATCATGCTGTTGCCTATACTAATTAGTTGAGAAAATCTTCCCTTGGTGCTCTGAAACCTTAAAAACTAGGGTGCCCAGCATATGATTTGTATGAAAAATCTGAGATTTTCTGGTCGCCTGAGGGCAAAAGTTAGGCGCCAGGGGCCACTGGGCTCTGCTAAAGCACAGCCCTGTATTGGGACTTGAAGATTACGTGATTGCCAACAAGTCTTTAATCAACTGTACAAATAGTCAGTGGCAAACAAAATTTAACATTATTTCAATGATGGGGTTATTTCTTTGACCTAACAACTCACAGGAAATTCCACATCAGAGCCACAGCTGCAAGGACAGCAAGGTCCATTGATCGTCATAATGTGCTGACGTTGTGCATCTTGCACTTCTAACTTTGCTTTCCACAACGTCCACCTGATTTAAACAAATTAATTAATTAATTAATTTTATGGTAGGCCTCAATATCTACATGCAATTAATTCTCCAGACTGATCAAAATCTGTTTTCCTAAATGACTGGCCAGCCAGGGTAAAAAATATTGGCCACGAAAACCACCTCCTTTCATGCAAGAACCACAAGACCATAACATTCATGATTGATTACTGGCAATGAACCATAATCAGGCTAATGCTTCCCCCAATGCAAAAAAAAATTGCAGCCTCAAAAAAGGAGGACCCAAATGCATGTGTAACAGCAGGCATCACTAATGATAGGATCCAGATCTATGGGTTCAAAAAGCTCTGGATAAATTTCAATAAACTGCATGTTGGCAATCAGGGTGCAAAGAAAATCATTTTTACAGCTTGCCATTCGGGCAAGCTAAAGCTAGCATTTACTAGCCCAGACGTCATTTCAACTAGCCCCAAAAACTTTTCGACTAGCAGAATTGATTTCACAGTTCTTCTGTTCATCGAATTCCTCAAAAAACATCACTTGCCCGTCGGGCAAGTTAAAAACAGAATTCACTAGCCCGATAGCAACCGGGCTATCGGACACTACTTTCTTTGCACACTGGCAATGACGAATAATTATTCCTTTGTTTGTAACATCATGCCACAACAGCCGAAACTTATTTCTTTCAAAGTCTAAAGAGTTATAGGATATAGTCTGTCAACTTCCTGAAGCTCAATTCTAAAATGCAGTTGTTTATACTAGCATTACTCACTTCAATTAATTTTTAGTACTACTTGTAATTTTAAATGCCAGACTAGATCTTGGCCTATGGGAACACACTTATTGTGAAACTCACACGCCAGAAATTTTTATGATATGTTGCAAGGTAAAAGCCAAAAAGGCACCACAAAACTAACCTGCATTAGACAGCAACAGTAACTAGTTTGTGGTTTTAAGGTTTGCTGGCATGTAATCCTGAACTTTATTGTAATTTGGTCACTACACAATCACATAAATGAAATTTTTCAGGTGTTCACAGTTTTCTGAGTTTTACTGTAAGGATCTCAGTTAAAATAGCTCACTTTTGTTCCACGTATCCAATGACTGTCCCGGGTGGGGACTGGACTTCTATTTCCTGAAGACAGCAAGGACAACAGCAGCACTGGCACCGGAGGGGTCGGGACAAGTGTATGACTTCTCTTTGCATGTTGTCTAAAATTTTCATCTCAAATGGACGACCAGGGCCACAACATTGCCGAGTACAGCAGTCGGTGTCTGAAGATGCGTAAGTATAATTATTTTATGTAAGCATATCTTATGTCAATTTAATTGCTACTGCTGTATTAGAGTTCTTAAAAAAAAAAAAACAAACAAAAAATGACATTAAGTAGCCAGTTGGAACCAGGCCGCGCAGTGGGGGAAAAAGGCAAAAAACGGGGTCAAATAGGAAAAATATTGGCGAGTGAAGCGAGACGAACGGTATCCAACACTGATATTTGCTCCTTTTTCCCACAATGGGGAGCCTGGTCCCAAGCTAGACATTAATATATTGTTTGACTTATTAAACATACCTTCAGCAGCAAAGTAGACCTGTTGACCCATGGAATTACATATCTTGTACCTGTTGTTGGTCTCAAATCCCACAAAAGCTTTAATATGGAAAAAGGTCACATAAGAGTCACTAAGAATTGGAGAGCTCAGTGAAAAAAAGAGAGCTGACTTGAACATCATTCCCAAAATAACACAAAGCCTCAGAATGATTGAATACCGATACAGTACATGTAAAATAATGCTAATAAATAAATTCTTATAATAAAGTATTAGGTCATGAATTATGCTAAGTAACATTCAAGCTAAAAGAATAAACTTGTCCTCCATGTCTTTTTACTGGTTTCCCCTTTGTTTTACACTGGGAGCAGAGGCTACATTTTCAGGGTATGAGCTGGCATGTGAAAAGTAAAAAAGGCTCATTTTTCTCCTGGCGATAGATTTCGATCTTTATTTGAAGAGAAAACCATAAGTTTCAAAAGTATATTATTTTACACAGCCATAAGTGCAAAGAAAGTAGTGTCCGATAGCCCTATGTGTGTTATAAATTAACTCTGTTGCCGATAACAATGCATCCCCTAAATTCCCTAAGGGTATTTTTGCATTCGAGCGCTATGTTTTAAAGTTTAGTTTTGAAAAATTCAAATTTAGAAACCGAAGACCCAGAGACAATTCACACTAGTGTAAGTAGTTTTTTCCAAGAGTTTTTCATCCTTTGAATGAATTTCTCATCAGGATATTTGGGTTTTCCTTTTTCAGCGAATCATTCTATTAATCCTCGAAATGTAGAAGAGAAAAGAGGCGAGCCCGACTTCGACACGTGAACGCTAATTAACTGGAATTGTTAAAATACTGAGACACACTGAGAATCAAATGAGTCTTGAAGAACAGCGAAACGAAAACAATACCATGGTTAGTGGATAATGCTACCAGGCTAAGTGAATTCTGTTCTTAACTTGCCCAATGGGAAAGTGAAGTTTTCTTTAATCAGAGAGTTCTGCTCATCAGCAATTTTGTTCGAGCTAGTTAGAATGACTTTTGGGCTATTACTTTTGCTGGCTGACTTTCTTTGCACCATGAGTCATGTACAGGTATAATGTATAATGTGGTCTATGTTGTTTTCCTTGGTTTGAATTTTATTTTCCTTTGTTTTGGGGCATAATAATGTACGTGTGTGATAAAGAGTTTGAAACAAGGAAAAATTAAAATTAAACCAAGGATAAAACTGAACCACAGCATATATATGACTAAGCATAAACTACAAACTTCTGTAAGTTGTTTAGGTAAGAAGAATACATAAACAACATACCTTCTAAAAGCTCAATTTGTTGTTGCACAAGCACTTGATCAATGGCAGTTAAATACTCCAATCCAGGAGGGCAACCCATTGGTGCCTGAGGAGCCGGCATCCAATTCATTTGACCAGGAACACCTGCAAGAGTTATTGCCCGAATAACATCTTTTGAACAGCAAAGATTGACTTACAGAATGTAATGTGGCAGAAAGTGGGGGCCTTTTGGTGCGTTTTTTTTTTCTCATAAAAAAATTATCATAGTCAAGAAGATGAGGTAGTTTCATAACCTCCAGTAACCTGCCCTGGCTTTGCCCATACATGTATTTTACGAGATGAAACACTTGTTGCTTTCCTTGCATATTTTTTATAGACAGGTATTGAGTTTCTTCAAATCTACCTAAAAAATAACTTGTGTTTACTAGTTTTACATACATATCACCATTTCTCTGTTGTAGTCAGGACCATTCAGTAGACCAAGCATGGTCAACTTAAAACCAACAAGTCTCTATCTCTAGTTACCAAATACTGATCGAATTAATTTCTTACAAAGCTATTAAATTTGTAGGCCAGTAGAGAAATGGCACAAATTAATTTGCCACAAAGAGACCCTTTTTGCCACACATAAATATGTAGCTCAACATGTTTCAAAATTTCCCAGGCACAATACTAGTCACAAAAAGCATGATTGATTTTCATTAACGTTTTTGTTCTTAGACCAATGCAAGCTATATGGCAAAATTAATTTTTCACTCTAACTTATTTTCACTCTCTTTCAAGCGGCCTTAAGGTGGAAACCTGAAGCGTGGTTTCGACACTTAAAGTCACTTTGATACAAGTTGTTTTGATATGAAATGAAGCCATGAAACAGCTCCCCCCAGTCAACAATCCTAATCACTTTCAAGTATTGTTTGCATTCAAACAAGAAAAATATTTGGTGTGAAAATTCCTTGTTCTTTTAGCCAAGTATGTGAAACTAATTAAACCTTGACTGAATCATCTTCTATCAAAAAGACAAGGTAAGTGTAAGTATCCATTTTATCATTTTCTGAAAAATTCATGACAATTACCCAGACTTGCCAACCCCCAAAAGGCAAAATTGAAAATATGTGAGACTCCTGAACCTAGAGCTGGGAAAAGTGGTGAGAAATGGGTAAAAAGTCATGAGATGTCCCAAATTTCCTACAGAAAGGACTTCCAGTGGGGATTATGGGTAATTGGAAGTCACACATCACTTCAAAGCTGCAGCTCAGTAAACACCACAATCTGCAATTTTACAATTTAGGTTTTGTAATTTCTATGTTTTGTTGGTGGCCATCTTGAAACAAGAGAAACAGTAAGTCTGCACATTTGGTGGTAGCAGCAAGTTGTGGTAGGCTAAAAGAATGTAATCAAATGTGACTGCTAAGCGATTTTTTTGGATTGAGCTGGACATGTATTGATATCTAACTTGGAAATAAACCCTACAACTCCAAAATTCTTTTGGAGTTTGACTTTTCGTTAAAGCATGATAAACCAGTTGTCAACTTATCACGAGAGCTTGAAATAGGTCGTAAAACCGTCAGACTCACGACAAAGTGGTGAGACTTAGGGGTGGCGAATGGTAAAATCCGAGACTCGCCGAGACGCCGCGATCCTAGTTAGAAATCCGAGCCCGAGACTCTTTGGTAAAAAGTTTCGAGACTCAAAAAAAGTAAAAACAAACCATGCAAAAACGAGATTTCGAGACTTGTCAAAAACGCTTCCGAGATTTCGAGATCCTGCCAAAATTTTCCGAGACCCATGTTTGACGAGGTACCATTCGCCACCCCTAGACTTGGCAAGTCCGATAACCATAGCCATTTAAATTCTGCTAATTCCACAAATTCTTAAGATCCTGTTCGAACTAAAATTCATCTTTGAAATCTGGATAGCATTCTGACAGCTGTGTTTGATTTGACTTAATCCAGAAAATTATTTAGTAATATAGGACTTAAAGCAAATTATCAAATAACAATAATAAATTTGTTATGGTAGGTCAATTTCTCCAGCAATAAAAAACCAAGGTATTAAAAAGCCTTTTATGTATCGGTCAAATCGAAGCTTCAACATCCCCCCCCCCCGGGCAAGCCTCCGGGCATTTGACTTTTTTGAAAATTATTGTTCAAATTCCCCGACCCGGGCCAACCCGACCCGACCCCGACCCGGGCCAAAATGCCGTTCAAATGCCCCATCAAATGCCCCCACCCTGGGGACATTTCACAGGCACAAAAATGACAGAACGACGGCGGAAACGTCTTTAGTTGTCGAACAAAATCTTTATAAATATAATAAAAACTGAGAAACACTGTTAGCGTATTTACTACGAACACAAGTCTCGTGCAAAGCGGCAGAAATCGCTGCTACAAGGTCACTGAATGCTCAGCTTTTCCTCGTCATGCAACATACAGAGCGTTCTATATAAAAAAGATCCCACCTATTGAGATTACTACATCATGACCATTTCACTGACACGCATCATCGCTCACCTTATTAATTAACATACTTGCAGTAGGTCAAAGTGGTTGACCTGAGCTTTTTATTTTATTTTATTTTATGTTGTTGTATTGAATCGCCGGTATAGGTATTGTATTTCATTGTAAACACAACAAAAAACTACATTCATACATTCAAAGCCTCACCAGAATCCAGTATTAAAAATTTTAAAATTTAAATACTTCAAATACGGCACAAAGCTTGTTTAAGCCCTTTCCTCGTAACCAATTGGCCACAAAGGCACAATCTTTTCCACGAAAATCCTCTAACACCGCGTCGCCTACAGGGCTGCAAATAACGGCCGGTCAGCGGAGATGTCCGGCCTGATCGCGGACTTGACCGGTCAAACTGCGGTCTTGCCGGTCATTTTGACCGGTCATTCTTGGATACAAACACTTTATTTTCCATACAGTTGTCGCTTAATGCTCTATAACGCTGCAATGATTTCTTTTTTCTTTGGCGTTTTTTGCTGCTTTGCACTAAACCCTTCTAAGAAAAAGAACGCCGCAATAAATTAATTTCATGTCGTCATGTCATAATCTAACGTAACAAAGTGAATAACAAACTGAGTTGGAAAGTAACGCAACGTTGCAAGTCGTTCTGTACTTTCGGCTTTGCTGTAATCAGCAATGTGACCTTCTTTGGGAATTCGAAGGAATTCAGGCAAATCGATCGCAATTCTCAACAGGTCGTCCTGTGTTTCTCCGGGAATAAATGTTAGCGCATCGATTAATAATAATTTCTTTTATGTCGAGCATGAATCTCGTTTGCAGACTCGATTCCAGAATGGTCCGATAAAAATGTAAGCTACTCAAGAGGGAAGGTCGTCGTCTATCGCGGCGCTAGATTCTCGTTCTTGTAAACAACTTTATGCAAATTTCTGCTCACATTTGAGCCCTTCGCGATAAACTGTTGCGCGATGACCCAAGTTTATTTATTGACTTCTGATCATCAACACGCTGTTTGTGGAACAAACTTCTCGCCAATGCAAATCAACTTCTTTGCCGAAAATATCAGCGACGATTCTTCTTTGAGGAAGTGACTTTCGATCACGTGCCAGGCAAGGAAAAAGATCAAGTTTCACCGATGTTCATTTCGGAACATCAACGTAAAACAAGCGTGTGCAGATTTTGTAAAATAACCCAATTTTTTTGGGTTTTTTTCGTAATTTCTAAAGTTTGCTGAACTGTATGTGTATTCCGTTTCCTGAAC